>VZRH01003522.1:702274-783652 GCA_013397555.1 Urocynchramus pylzowi
ATCTTTTTTTTTTTTTTTTTTTTTTTTTTTTTTTTTTCATCAGAGATCAGGAGTTTCCACGTAGCAGTCTTGTCTTCTTCTGTTTCAGAAGACACGGGCATGGTCACTTGAGACTGAGTCCCTTCTTTTGCTCCCAACCAACCAGAGATCACAGAGTATTTAAGCACCACCTCTTTAGTACGATCCACAGAAACCTGTTTAAATCTGGTTATTATTTTAAAGACAGTTTACAAAAGAGCCCTTTTCACTGGAATGTCAGCCAAGCAAATTGCTTACTTGTTGATTTGTACTCTAAATGTATAAACTTAACCACATGGCAGTTGGGTAAGTTGAATGATAATTTTAACTGCTAATATTTTCAAGTTTTTCTTTTTTTATGGTAATGTGTGTTGTGGCAGAGGGTACAGAGGACAACTACTTAGTCTTCCCTATCAGTTTGATAAAATCTAGACCTAGTCAAGCAATTATACCCTGTAGTTGTCATGATAATTCATATGTGATGCCTTGTTAAAATTTTTGTTTTGTTTGGAGTTTGTTATTAGTTAAATACTTTGATTTCTTTCATCATCTCCATTGTTTTCTGCTTGCTTCCAAGCTTGATCTGTGAATAAATAATCAGATATAAAAGGCATGTGCATGTCAAGTTCTGTGAGCAGACAGGACAGTTTGTACCAGTGAGTGCTGAAGCTGAGCTGTAAAGCCATTCCAGCTGAGAGCAGAACACAGTGGGGTTTGTCCTTGCAGGACAGTTCAGAGTAGGTAGGTGTACGTGTCCCTTCCCTGGATTGTACAGATGCAGTGCTGCAGTGCTCTCACTGCTGAAAGCTGAAGCTTTTCCTTCAGATTGTTGTGTAATTTATTGTCCCGTCTTCCTATGTATAATTTGGTATATTTATCATTCCCCAAATTTGAAATGTGGGGCTCTTCTGTGAGTGTAGTACATTTAACAGTGTGCCCAGGTGGCCAAGAAGGCCAATGGCAGCCTGGCCTGGATTGGCAATAGTGTGGCCAGAAGGACCTGGGCAGGGATTGTCCCCCTATTCTGGGCACTAGTGAGGCTGCGCTGCAAATCCTGTGTTCAGTTTGGGGCCCATCCTGACAAGGACATTGAGGGGCTGGAGCATATCCAGGGAAGGGCAAGAGAAAGGTCTGAAGCAGAAGTCCTATGAGGAGGAGCTGGGGTATTTTAGACTGGAGAAAAGGTGGCTCAGGGGAGAGCTTATTCCTTGTTATAACTCCCTAAAAGAAGGTTGCAGCCAGGTAGGGATTGTTCTCTTCTCCTAAGGAACAAACAACAGGGCAAGAGGCAGCTGCCTCAGGCTGAACCAGGGGAAGGCTAGTTTGGATATTAGGAAAAAAATCTACACTGAAAGGGTTGTCAAGCATTGGAAGAGGCTGCCCAGGGAAGTGGTGGAGTCACCATCCCTGGAGGTATTTAAAAGTTGTGTAGATTTGGCACTCAGGAACATGTTGAGTGATGGACTTGGAAATGTTAGGTTTTGGTTGGACTCCATCTTAGAGGGTCTTTTCCATCCGAAATGATTCTATGACTATAACATAGATTGTCACAGTCCAAACAGCTTCTCATTTCAGCTGTTAGCCTGGCAAAATGTTTTGGGATTTTTTTCCTTCATTTTGTTATGTTCTAAAGAATGGAACCCATGTCTGTGATGGTGAAATAACAGGCCAGAGGCCTTAAAAACTGAATCTTGACTTGAGCTGACAAGAAGCCATGAGAAAACTGACAACTCGTAGTGAGAACAGTCCTGCAGCAGTGAAAAACAACTTGTTTTCCTTGAGAAAAACTCTAGGACTGTGGAAAACAACCTGCTTTCCCTGAGAAAGAACTCTAGGAATGTGAGAAACATTAGCCACCTGTATAAACTCTTTTTACACCATTAGGTAGAAAAATGAAAGCAGTATGTCACAAACTCATTCTGCACGTACACACCGGGGGATTGAGTGACCAATCAAAATGGGGTAACAGCTTGTTACTGACCAATTTGGGACAGACAGAGGATGTTCTTTGAAAACTCTATATAAAGAGACGTGGGAATAAACCAGGATCTTCTGTTTTGTTCCATAGAAAAGTGTGTCCTACATCTTTCTTTAATGAGCGCCACAGGGCTACATGTCTAAATTAAGTTGACAAAATTTGTTGGCAGCCATGGGTTGCTTTAGTCTCTGCTCTGGTTTTGTCTGCTTCTCACTTGTTGTGATGTGCAGTTAAAGCTTTAAGTGTGTTCAGTGCCTGGGCTATGAGGGCAGGGTTGTGGATCCTTAAGCTGATCAGGAACAGTATTTGAATATGAACTGTTGTTTACAGGATGCAGGGAAGAGAGACAAAGGAAAAATAAATTCTTTCTTTTTTATAAACAGAAAGTTACCCCAAGCTTAATAATGCCTCAACTCCAGAAATGGCAATGGAAACACTTTGGAAAATGTCTTTCTATTTGGAAATGCTGGCTTACTCCTTTTCCCTCAGTTTCCACCAGTGGAACTCAAACATGACTGAACCAAGTCCTGGACTTCTGTATTCCTAGTCTGTTATAGGAAGTCTTTCTCATATCATCAGAGTGGGAAGAATAGTCACTTCTACTGCGGGAGATATGCACAGGAGTTTCTAAGAGAGGTTGTGAATTCTTTCATGGTATTGCTTGTCTTGGACAAGAAACTGCTTTATCTGCTCTCTCATGAGAACTTCTTATGGCAAAATGCACAATACCTAATAATGCAGCTGAAGCAGTTATGTCAGGGAGAAAATAAAATAAATTATTTAGGCTTGGGCTTTCATTCAGAAATTTCACATGTTATGCTTATTTAGAAACAAAACTAGCTTGACTTTTCCACAAAACCATAATAGTATATTTAAGCTAATTCCTGTGTCAAAGCATGAAGCATATAAATAATATAAAAAAGATTCTCATTGTGTTATATACTATAAGTGTTCTTTTTGTTTGAAAACAGAATGAAATATGGAATTGCATTTAGAAGACTGAAACATTTTTTGTTTCCTACTGTGTAGGATTGCAAGATGTTTCTTTTTCATGCCTTGCGCTTTTCATGAGAATGTGGCGGTTGCTCTTGCCTATCCTTAATTGCTTTTGCTCAGTTATTGTGTTTTTTTGATCATTTAGTGATCTTTGATTCTGGAACCAAGTGCCACTGCTATCTAGGGCTGGAAACTCATTTTTGAGAAATGTACTGAAGACCCTAAGCAGTGAGGCTTTCACATGTTTGTGTGCCAGAAGCTTTAAGGTCAAAAGTTTTTTCCCAGTCAGAGTCAGTGAGTTTTACTGTGTGTCACTTTTGAAATGCATGTTATCAGCCTACATTTGATTCATTGGCCTCTTGTAAAATTTCTAATCTGAAACTGTCAGAAGGACTACAGGATTTCTTTTCACACAGAGTCCAACTCTTGCACAACCATCCGGACCAAAGATGAGTGAAGTTTCTCCTTTGGCATGTACCACACTACATTATTGACTATTTAAATCAGTATTTCCTGCTAAGCTCTCTTAGCAGTTATTGGTGGCAGAAGTAATAATTTTATTCTTTGCCCAGACAAATAAATTGCAATAATTGGAGAAGCTGGCAGGTGAAATGAGGCTGGAACATCTGGGCTTTCTCTAGCAATAACTTTTTTAAAAGAGCAACAGTGAGAGCAGGGAAAAGGGATTATAAAACTCATCCTTTAAAGTAAAGTTTTGTGTATTTTGGTGATTCCTGCAATTTTTGTTTATTTAAAGGAAACTTGTATTCACTATAAAGATGTTGAAATATTCTGTCGTGTTCATTTAAGGCTTTGGTCTGACCTAATAAGAAGCTTCATTTTTAATATGTTTTAGTTAGAAACAGCTCATATTAGAGCTAGAAAAGTTCTTTTTTGACACACAACTGTTGTGTCACTTTGCACTTAAATTCCCTATTTGACAGTTTTGGAAAGGTGTGGAATAAAACTTTTTTCTTTTTCTCTTTCTTTTTTTTTTTTTTTTTTGATTTACACAAATTTTAAAAAAATCTATTTAAGCTACCAATTGCTATGCTGTCTGCTGCTTTTTCTGGAAACTATATATGACAGAAGTTCAGGCTGTCCTCTGCACCACAGTTACTGCCAGCTGTTTTCTCTGTCAAAACTTGGATTAATTTCACTACTGTGTCAAGCTGCAGCAAGGTTATTCTTGAACTCTTCCATCTTTGAGGGTCTGTTGTGGTTGTTCTGTCCTTCTTGATGCTGAAGATTCATCTTTTAATAATTAAGGAAATAAATAGCCCAAGGATTGGGCACTTGGTCCCAATGTGTTGAATTATAGATCTCAGCTGCTCATTTATCTGATTTCTCATTGTGTTTTCCTCTCTCCTCTCCCACTTGAATCCTGTTGCACTTGGGAAAATAAAGCTGTGCTGTCTCAAGTCTTTACGTACTGGAAGAATTTTGCTTAACGTTCATGACTCATGAGCAGACAAATTGGTGAAAATATAACTTTATTTTTCTGAGCCTTGTATGGGCTTACTGGTGATGAAGTATTTGGTAGCCATTTCATATAACACCCTAAATTATAGGTTTGCAGTTGTGCTGGATGCATGTTTGGACGTGTTTTCTTGTGGAGAAATCACAGTATCATGCAAATTTGATCTCCTTCTTGGTTTTTCTCTACATATACAAATATTTAGGTAGTAATTCTATACAAATGACAAAGTTTTGAGATATCTGCTATTTTAGAGGGAAAAAACATGTGAATGATATTTTTTCCTGCAAAGGTATTTAATGTTTAATGTTGACATTTCTGCAAAAAAAGATCTTTCTGGAAATATTTCTTGGATGTGCACTCTGAGATGATGTCTGCCCAGTGGCAGCAGACGTGGCATGTGAAAAACCTGCAAGCTGGTGTGTTTGTTGTGACCTTCCTGTCCTAGGCTGACTTCAAGTAATGAAGTCAGTCCGGTTTCTTGGAAGGGGGAATCTCTGTGCCTTAGTGGTGGGTCAGGACCTCTACTGGGTTGATGTCACAGCTTGACCTGACTGCCATGAGCAAATTTTGCTGACTGAAGAAAGCAGATGTGTCTTGTCAGTTATTTGGATTTAGAAAAGTGCTTTGAATTCAGTGATTATTTAATTAAGATGCGTTGTGTGGGGTTAATGCTTCATTGCCCATTTTCACAGTGCAGATTGGATTATGTGGTTTGTCCTCTTTTATGATTTGCAAACTATAATGGCAAAATTTAGCTTCTGACCAACAGTGAATTGTGATTTTTCTTTTGCAATCAAAACAGTATTTCAGTCCAATATATTCTTTTTTATGTAAACATTGTAGTTGTCTGCGAGCTCAGTCTGGGAATGAAAGCAATGATCCAAAATTTAAACATTCAGAAAGCTGATGTTGGATAAATATCGGTAAAATAAACACATTTTTTTCCTCTAAGTACTTTACTTCTTTCACAGAGTTTCCCAGTTGAGAATGTTTTCAGTTAACTAGCACAATTTTTCATCCTTAAGCAGTATGGTCTTCTGATTTACTTGCTACTGAACAGCAGTAATGCATGAAGGCCCTCAAATCTGTGGTGTTTGACAAGAATTTTAATTGAACAATAAAACATCTGGAAATCTGTGATCTACTTAGTGATCAGAGTTGTCTTATAAATGCTATCAGTTTTAAATTTCCATTTCAAAATTTGTTGCTAGCAGTGTAATCTCACCTTCTGAATTCATGCATCTTCACATAAATAATAGTAAAATCTTGACCTCTAAAAAGGAATTTCTTCATCTCACGTTTTCTAATGTAGTCACTTTTGGAAGGCAATTCCCAGGTCTGCGCTACTTGAGGAGTTGCAGATATTGTAGGAAGTTTTGTCAGGGAAAGCTTTGATTGTGTGAGTACTTGATACTGTGTGTTCTAGATTGCCTCTAGATTGATGAAGAGTTTTCTTTTGGGATCAGAGTGTAGAACAGTGGTGTCCCTCTTGCTGCCATTTGGTGCAGTATGGCAAAGGGAAACCTTTGCAGCAAATCCTGAACTACTGGTTTTTGTCTTTGGGAACTGTGTGAATTTGGTGGAATGCCCTTACAGTTTTTTGCATTGCAAATTTGTTTTTTCCTTATTCTTTGCTTTCTAATTTCTTACTTCTTTCATTCTGTTTTATTGTTAGAGGCACAGAGTTTGTAGGAATCGGGAAGATGGTTCTGATTCCTTTGAAGACAGATTATCTTTGTGGTGCTTTACAGGAACGTCCCTCAGATTTGCAAGATCACTCAGTAGAGACTTTGGGATACAAGTCTTATGTCAGAGTGGTTGCAGGAATATTTCTTCATGACTGAAGCAGCGAATTTATCTGCAGAATTGTAGAACCAGGAATGGAGCTTCTCTTTTGCTTTCATAATGTAACTTATGTTGTTCCTGAAAAGCAGAACTGAAACATGTAGTCACCATCTGAGCTAGCAGAAGAGTGGGAACACTTTTTCGTAAGAGCTTATTGGAGATGGTTTAGAAAAACCTTGATCATTGCTGAAATACTAAATGTGCTTTTTTTGCCTAATGCCTCTGATGCAAAGAGGAAAATGCCCTCGGCAGGGTGGAGTAGGCTGCTGGCAGATTTCAAAGATCCAACTAAAAAGGCAAATAACCAGAGCCCAAGAAGGTGTGGTGTAGCCAAAGGACAATACCAACAGGACTTGGCACTTTTCCTATAGTAAGATGATACTTTATTTCATACGTGGTAATTAACATGTTAATTACATGTTTCTTGATGTGTAGGATTATGGAGTTTGTACGCTTGTACAAGGGTAGAAAGAGGAGAAATGAGTCAAGTCTGTTTTCACTGATGAAAGTTGTAGAGCTAGAGGAGGTAGAAAAAAAATTTGATAAATAAATTGATACATATATTATTTTATTGTGCTGTGTGCTTTCTATAGGAGAAAACAATGGTTGGAGGTTGTGGCATCTAAACAATTTTGCATACTTATGGAAAAAATTAGTCTACTCTGCTGACATCTGAAAGATTTCTTAACTTGCCTGTTCTGAGTATGGGGAATAGTGGCTTTTAGACCATGGGATTATGCATTTGAAAGAAGGAAAATAGTAAAATTCTTGTAAGAATTGGGTTCTCTCTTTTAAGAGGTGGGGAGGTTAGAATGTGTCTTTTGTGCTCCATGATGTGACTTGCTCAGACCAAATAGCCTGCTTTTACTTGTCCCAAAATTACACCACAATTAATGACCCTAGCATGCAGTAAAACTGGTAACAGGGAATGTCCAGCACTGTGGAAGAAACATTTGGGAGCAGTAGGTTCCTAAAAGAGGCACTGTTTGGAAGAATGGTATTCATTGCCCTGATATTAGTAGTTCTCTTTGTATTAGATTGAACACTAAAAATATGTTTTTGTTTTTTACTTCTGAGTTGTCATTTGTTGGGAGAGTCATAACAAAATCTGGACTTTAATGTAGTAGAAGAATGACATTGTTTCTTATCTAGGTCAAGAAGAAAAATTCCATTAGTGATTAAGATTGCTCAAATTCTTGTTGATCTCATGTTTTTACATATAAATTACCTTAGAGTTGTTTGTTTTTCATTTTATTCTTGCAATTTCCTTTTTTTCTGTTTGATGCAAAGTGTTTAGTTGCGTGTGGTTTTTTTTTTTTTTTCAACTTGCAAAAACCCTTTCCATATTAAAATTTGAAAAACTTTTCCTAAAACATTGCTGCTGCCATCCCTCTTTTTTATTGTATTTTGAAAATTTGAACTCTCACTTATATGCCTGGAAAAATTTCTAAGGGATTTTCCAAAATAGTAAAACAATTTGTAACTTTGGTACACTTAATGTGGAGTTGCCTCAGACCTGAGCATATGAATGAGGAGGGTGTGAAGTTGTTGACAGCTGGGGAGGAGCTTTTGGGCCAGCATGAGCATGATGCTAGTTGGATTAAACTTATATGGTGAGAGGTTGAGCTTTTCCTTATTTATTTAAAGGCTTGGAATGGACCAAATCCACTGTATTATGCTGGGGAGACAGCGGGAAGGGAAGGTGAGCCACTTGACAAGTCAGTAGTATGTTGCTTTTTAATCCTCATAGCCAAAATTGCTAAGCTTTCACAACCCTGTGAGCTGCCATGGGTAATGTGACATGATTAAAATGGGACCCCAGAAACCTCTTAAACTTCAAACTTGATTTCCATTCAGGTTTTGCATGGGAATGAGTAACTTTTTGTTTTAGCTTCATTGTAAATTTTCTTGTTTTGATGGCTCTTTCAATGTATTTATCAGATAAAAATGAAGAGTAAAAAGTTTATTTGGTTTTAATGAGTTGGAATGTGTTACTGCTCTTAGGAATTCTGCCACATGGCCTGCATCTGCTAAGTTACTAAATTAATTCTGTTTATCCACCTTGCTAAGGTAGTGATTAAATCCTGTTCATGTTCTCGGTGTCATGTATTGTATTAGATTCATTGTTCACCTTGTGAAAGGGGACAAAGAAAAGGAACACAGAGTTGCTTTTAAAGTGTTGAGATGGTGCATTTTTTGTATAAAATGTCATATGAGTCTGTACTGCAGCTCTTGGACAAACTATTTTAAGTGCTCTGTTCCTCTGAACCTGCTTTGTTGGCTCTTGTAGGAGATTGATGCCTGGGAAGAAGAGGGGAGAGGCCAACTCTGGCTCAGCTTGTTCTTGCCTGTTTCTCGATGGTGTGTGGCTTGCCTGATCTTGGCCTACTGCAAAGAAAATGCTTTGAGAAGTCTAATATTAGTCCTTAAAGTAGCTTGAAGATGATCTTGGTAGTTAAATCTAAGTGTTTGTTAACCTTCTAGCTTTTTAGGGAGGACGTTGTTCAATGAAGCCAGAGCAGTTTTAATCCATGCTAAATAAAGCTGCTGGAAATCTGTCATTCTTGGAGTGTATCTGTTAAGAGTCAGTGAAACTTGAAGTTAGGATTGAGGAATGGTGATGTAATTCTAGTCCTTCTTAAAAGCTTGATGCAGAAGTATATATATTGTTGTAGAAAAATATTAACACTCGTAGAAACGGGTGTAGTTCTTCTGCCTTCCAAAAGAGATCCAGAATAGCTTTAGAAAGCAATATTGTCAGGCTTTGTGCAAGACTTCTGGTTTGTGTGGCTAGCACTGAGATTAGTACTGATCTTAAAGGGAATCATTAAGATTCTGGTGCTGTTAAGTGAGGCTTGGCCACCACCCAGCAACTAATGGTGTCATGTTGGCTCTGCTCGACTCAGATAAGGAACAAAAGTATTTTCTTTCAAATCCAAATGGAAAAAATATTGAGGTTTTTGTGTGGGCTACTGGCAGCACATCTGGCATTGGACAAATTCTCAGGAGCATTTGTTACCAAGGTGTTTTGGAGCAAACTGAGGAAGCAGGCAGCTGCTCCTATCTGTTTTGCTGTATTTTTAAATAGTTGCATCCAACCATGAAAGAAGTACGGTGTACTGATATGATATGAACAATGCCAAAAAAAAAATTAAAAGCCCTGGTGTCCTTGGGTCCCTCCCTTGTATCACTGGAAATTTGTCTTCAGCCTTTTAGTCAAAACATTTAGCAGATGCTTAGTTTATTTTAGTTCTTCTAAAACGAAGGTGAATCTTTGAAATTACTCTGCCTTATGGGTTTGCCAGGATTCCATTGTATTCAGCAGTGTTAATGTTTGGTTGATATTTAAAGCACTCTTTGATCTTGAATGCCCTGTTCCTCCCTTTCAATGGTAACTGCAGCTTGTAACAAGCAACAACCATATTGCTGCTTCCTTTATCTTTCAGTTCGGTGTTACTTTGTAAAATGTGGAGATTAAAGGGAATAAAATAGTTACTGTTCAGTAGGCCACAGCATTATTTACATAACCAGCATAACTGCTCATGCTGTTTGGTACGTAATTGTACTCAAGTGCTGTCTTATTCTAGTGTTTGTAGCTGGAATCCTTTTGGGTTTACAGTCTCCTGTATAACACATACTGGTCCTGCAGGCTCTCATGCTGGTGTGGAACAATGCTGGGATGTATCTCTCAGTGCCAGACAAATAATTTTGCTCTAGTGAAGGTCTTCTGACACATCATGGAAGAAATCCAAGTTACATTTATGGAATTTCTAATTCAAGCAACAATGCTCAGCATTTAAATTGTAGCACAATAGTCAGACACTATAGTACTTACAGTGATATCAGCATCTAGTTTGTTTTTATAAATGCTTATAGTTGGGTGAACTGTGTATGTACTGTGGGACATTTGGAATTTATCAGAGCAGTTTGATGTTGTTTGTCCCATAGTGGAAAGTTTGACTGCAGGTGGTCTCAGGTATTTCGCTCTGGCTGTGGTTTGTCATGTGGCAAGAAAATCCACCACAAAGCTATGTTATCTCTTTTTTTTTTTGTTTGTTTGTTTCCAGCCACCATCCTTGTAATTTTTCCTGTGCCTTAAAAAAAAAGAAATCAGTATTCTTGCTCTGACCTTCTGAGAAAGTTTTCCTCCATTGCTGCTTGATACTCAGTTTTGATTTTGCTCCAGTGACTTCTTACTTCTGTTGAAAGTGGCAAGTACTTGAGATCCAGAAAATCTCTTCTTGTTTTCTTCCAAGTGTTGATTCAATAGTCGGGTATCTGCAGCTCCTCTTGCCCTATCAGGTTGTTACTCTCTGACCCAAATCCCCAAATCCCTTCCACTCACTGATGGTTTTCAAAATTTTCTGTAATGGCTCTTAAACATTTCAGAAATTATTTGTGGAAATATGTTGCAAAAATTTAATGTGTCTTCATGGTTTAAATGAGGAACTCTGCAAATATAGCTTGATGTGTGAAAAGGTTATTGCTTCCAACAACATAGTCAGTCCTTGGGTCAGTAATTTCCAGTCCCTGAGCAGGTTCAGTAATAAGAGATGCATAAATGTGCGTTTCTGATCCTGTGAGAAGCTGAGTGTTTTAATTCAGCCCATTCTCAAGCTGATTGTAGATGTTGGACTTTGCACTGAAAGAGTCTGGGTGTGGCTGTAGGTTTTGTTTGCTGTCGCTGTCACAAGAGAGGTGGCAGTTTGACAGCACTCTAGAAAGGCTCTTAAATTCACTAATATTGTACTGTTCAGTCCATGAAATAGGGGTGCTGCATGGGTCTCTTAGCGTGTACCTTGCTCAACATGATTTGAATGCTTCACCTCTACAAGTAGGAGAAAACATAATAAACAATTCCTTCCTCTAGCGTGGGGCTGACTCTCATATGACAGGGCTTTGGGAGGGGATTATTGGATTCAAGAAAATTTAATAAGTTTGGGAGAGTGAGTGTTGTTGGAACCATTCTCCCATAAATAAATTCTTTTCAGCCTTGTGTTGTGACCTGGCTCACAAATAAGTGTTACATTAGATGGTTAAGAACCTTGTTATTTTCTATATTTAAGCCTTTCACAGCCAACAGAACTTTTTTCTTTCACTGTTTGCTTTATTAACAGCTGTTCAACCCACAAGATATTTGAATTAAAATACCCGTGTTTCCTTTCACATGGGTGTCACATTACTGCTTCCTCAACCTTCTTATCCTTGTTATTTCAACCCTGTGCAGCATCCTGCTGCATCGTGTGTTGGAGGGTACGTGCACAGGTTTAGGAGGGAACAGCTCGGTTACACAATGGGGGAGGAGAGTGCTAATGAGAAATGGGTGAAAAGAAAGGAAAAGGAACAAAAAGCATTTTTTCTTTTCATTTTAGACTGTGTTTTGCTGTTTGTAGAGTATTTGACTTAACCTTTTAAGTGGTTGAGCTGAACTTCCAGTATGTGAGGTTGTACTATGACATGTGATAAAATACATGATGTGTTGGATGCAGGACTGGTCATAAAATTACGTGATTTTTTTGTTAGTTGTTGGTAAAAACAAACAAACAAACAAACCAAAAGGAAAAAAAAAAAAAACCAAAACAAATTACTTCCCTCCTAAAACTAGAATAAAAAAGACAAAGCTGGTGATCTTTTAGTGCCTGTTAATATTAAAGAGTAAAATGCTTGGCTGACCTGTTAAAAGAGTTCTTCTTAACCCTTCAGAACTGCATGTGATAAGAAAAAGATTATAGATTAATGAAATACTTTAATTTGTCCTTAACTTTGGCTGACAACAAGAGTGTGAGTAAAATCTTTACTACTGGGTAGAGGTGTACCAGGACATGCATCCTTTTTTTTTCCTACTGAACAATTGAATCCTGCCAGAACTTGTGACATTCCCTAGCTGCACATGTCAGCACAACAGAAAAGTGTGTGTGCAATGTTTATTTACAGCTTTATGAATTTCAGTGAGGGTTTATCATGATGATATTGTGACTGAATATGGAGTCTGATTACTTCCTGAGGAATGCAAGAATGCAGCCTCTGACCTCAAATTGTCAAATATTAGCAGGGTAAATTTGAGTTGCTGGAAATGTTTTATAGCTATTACAAAACAGTTATTATATAAAATTAATTTTACCGCTGTGCATTTAACTTAGCTTTTTGGCAGAATTCAACTCCATGGAATTTCTAGTTCAAGTGCAACAATTCCATTGTATTTGGTTTATGTATATTTATGTATAAAGGTTTCACTAGTGGAGCTATCTATGTATAGTATCTAGAAAATTCCAAGATGTGTATTTATGCTGACGAATATATGAGTGAATTTAGGTTAGCAGAGCAAGACAACTGGTACAACTTAGTGTTGTGCCCTTAACTTCTGTAATTACAGATTTGTTTTCATGGCCTGTGCCCTAAATTGAAGTGAACTGTAAGGATAGATGTAATACTATACACATGATCACATGTGCTTTCTACTGTATAGCTTTGCATAAATAAATCTGTGTGACAAATTCCTTACCAGAAGAGGGTTAGGCAATACTGGATGTCCTGTAATGTCCTTAGGCATACCTGTGTTAAGAGTTTCTTGTAAAAGTTGGTTATTCTAGGCATAGAAAGATCCTCCAGCCTACAGAAAATGACTGTTTACCCTTCAACCTGTGCTTTTTTTCTTGCAGACCTTTCAGCAGCCCAGAGAAAATTTGCCCATTCTCTGAGAGACTTTAAATTTGAATTCATTGGTGATGCAGAGACTGATGATGAAAGATACATAGGTAGGTAAGAAGTGACTGTGAGTGGCTATATTTTGTTGATGCCATCCTGCAACATGATTAAACTTTCTCTGTATTATTTTATATTACAGATGCATCACTTCACGAGTTTTCAAACTTTTTAAAAAATCTTGAAGAACAAAGAGAAATTTTGGTGAGTTGCAATAAGTGATTTAAAAAGCTACGAACATAGCAAAGAGATCAACATTAGGGGAAATTGCATTTATTGCTTCGTTAACCACCAAGGCGTTAATATCACTGACTTAACAGTGGGAGCTCTCATTGTGCAGCCTCTGGTTCTGTAGTCTAGAGTACAGACAACAACTAGTTCTCATTAAAGAAGAAATCTGTATGGTAGGGATGGATTAATATGAGTTGGTTAAAAATAGTCATGGCCACATTAATTACGGCTGGGCTGAATGGGAAAACCACCATAAGTTTGTTTAGCATTTCCAGTAAAAAGCAAAATGAAAAAGTTAATGCTGCAGCAGGGGACACTCAAGTTTTGGCAATTGGCCAGCTTTAGATCCAGGATCTCTGTGGCTCCAGCTTCAATGCTTATGTGGATCTGGGATGCAATCTGTTGTATTTATGAAGTAGCAGACTTAGAAACCTGTACCTTGTATTTGAGCTTTGTGGTGAGAGGTTGGAGCTGCAGACAGTTGCTCTGTTGTGTAAAAATTCTCTGTTCTTTTTTCTGTTGCCTGTGATTTCTTGGGGTGTAATTAGTGAAATATGGCTCATGTTGGCTGCACACAGAGCAGGGACTGAGAGCTCTGCAATACACCTTGCTACCTGGGGTTTCTTAACTTTTCAGAAGACGGGGATTTCTTTCTGGATGGTTTCTTTCTGGTTCTTCTCAGCAGTTGCATGCCCAGCTTTTGATTCAGATCAGTGATTCATAGAGCAGCTGCTGTGTACCCAGTTTTCTTCTGAGTCAGGCCAGATTCTCCATCTGGGACATGTGCTTAGATCTGACTTGATAGCAATTGCATTTCTTGGTATTTGACATGTGATTATATCCTGGAAATCAATGACCCCTTGGCATCACTGAGAGGAAGCTGAGACTAATCTGCTGTCTTCCCTGTTTCTTTCTGCCAGAAGCTGTGCCTGAAGTGCAGGAATATGTAGACAAGTGATAAAAGAACTTGCAAAAAATTCTTTTTTCCATGTTTCTCTTTCCAGTCCTGATCCCAGTAACAGTCATGGTTCCTTATAAGTGTTCTGTTCTGTTCTGGTATGCTGTTCTAATCTGGAACCACATTTGGGTCTGAATTAGGGTCAGTGTGGTTCTTCACACTTTCCTCAAAACTGTCTTTGCATAGGAGAGACAATTTTTCAGTGTTTTGAGCTGTTTTGCCAAATTGCAGAGATTAGCTCAAGTATGTTTCAATACCTCTTTTGTTTGTCATAATTCTACTGTCTTTACTCTGCTTTTTCCTGCCATCCATAGCTGTATTTTATTTTAATGAATTGCACAAATCTAATTAATGAAAATCTTTATGAAGTTTTATAATGAAAAATACTTAATGAACTGTCACATTATTTTGATGTCAGGCTTTTGAGGGATGACTTAACAATTACACAGCACATTTCAGTGACTCTATCGATAGCTCTTCAGCAGGGATAGATCACCACCACAGCAGGCTGTGCAGAATCCAGTGCTGTCTGTCTGGATTGTAAAACACTTCCATTGTTCAAACTGAATGCCATGAAACTGTATTAACTTACTTTTTTGGTATGGTGCCCATGCTTACACAGAAAGTGCTATGATACTGAAAGCTAACTTGTGTCAGTTTATTGATAGGAAAAGGATGAAATGCAGTTTTTGTTAGAACCATGACTGATGAAAACCATGGAGTGTAAATTGTAATGGGGAAAATATTTAATACAAATGGAAACAAAATATATTCTCTGCATTACCAGATGCATGGCCTTTTTATTGTATCTGTAGTTTAGCAAATGTTATGTATCATTTCTGGAGTGAGCTTATGTAACAACAGCCATAAGTCTCTGAGAAAATTATTGTGTGGTGACTGGAAAAGACAATTTCCAGCATCTGCTCCTCTGACTATTTTTTTTTTTTTTTTGACTTCTCAGTGCATGTTTTAACAGTGGCATGAGATCTAGAGATACTCCCGTGGAGAATATTAGGACGTTGCATTCACAGATGTTTGGAGTGAGGTCAGGATCCAAAGACTTTCCATTAAGATGCAGAGTATATAGCAGGATTTTTTTTCAAAAGCACTCAGTCTTTGTTAAGAATGCTCATTATTGAGCATTTCCCCCCTTACTATTTTGAAGATGACCAGAGGATTTTGGACTGCCGTCT
Source organism: Urocynchramus pylzowi (assembly GCA_013397555.1). Taxonomy (NCBI): domain Eukaryota; kingdom Metazoa; phylum Chordata; class Aves; order Passeriformes; family Fringillidae; genus Urocynchramus; species Urocynchramus pylzowi. The sequence goes on from VZRH01003522.1 coordinate 717,676, forward strand.
TCAGTGGCAGTGCATAGTTAAATAGATAGATAAATTTCAGGCCCATAAAGTAATATTATAGAAATCAATTAATAATTACCGGAGTAAGGACATTTCAGACACTGCTGTACATTTTGGTTTTTTAGATACTTGAGAAAAGGGTTATTTTTTTTTTCAGAATCACATTGTAAGTGAAACAAATTTGCACTTAAGATACATTCTAGACTCAAAGTAAATGCTTATCATCTGCACTTCTCGTGGTTTTCAGAAATTGTAGTGAATCCAGAGTCCATAAAACTTGCTGTCAGTGTTTGCATAAAAGATGACCAGAAAGGTAAATTTATCTGGTGAATATTCATGTGGTGGATATACTTTCATTCAGATGGAATCTTGCACTTCATGGTTTTACCATTTTTCCCATCTCCTTCAAAGGTTGCTGAAATTATATCCCAAGAGTCAAAGGATTTAGTTGCATATGAAAAGGGAAGTAAGCAATAATTTAAACATTTCACTGAAAGTATTACAGAGTGGTCAATAAAAAACCAAATTACATCTTTCCATAGCACTGTAGCTTGGTGATGCTCCCCAGGGCAGAAATAGATCACTTTGTCCCTGAGAATATTCTGGAAATTATTTTTAGGCGTTGAGGGTGGATGGAGTTGTAGGACTTAGATTCTGCTCCTTTGGCACTGCAGAAGTGCTGTGAAAGTTCAGGGATGACAGGGAACTTGGCAAGGTGGTAGGAAAAGGTGGGGATGAGCAAAGCCCAGCATGGTGATGCTCAGATGGTATGTCCCAGTACCCAGCTGTTCCCCTGCTTGCCAAGGAGAACACCAAACCCTCTTCCCAGCCCCAGTCTTCCTGGCAACAGAAAGGAGCTTTGATTCTTGTGAGGGACTGAGAACAACAGGCTTCACTGTCTGCCCTTGTTTGAGTTGTGGTGGCAAGCGGAGAAGCATTACCTGGTTAGCCTGTGGTTGTTGGTCCTTTCCTTCACACCTCCCTTTCTCCATCCCAGGCTACTCCTAAACAACCAACTTGCCCCTAATTAGTTTTCCCTGTTGATTCCAGTCTTGCTAAGTCATTACCAAATTTGATAGCTCCTGTATTGTTCCCTCAGTAATCTTGGCAGTGTTTGGCACTCCTGCTGTGGTCACCTTGGTGTGCTGGCTTTGAGTGCTTTCCCTCCTCCTTGGAGTTCCTCTGTCCTCTTTGGAGTTTATCTGCTTCTGGAGTTCACATGATCCATGTAAAGAGCTGGTCTCACCTATTCTTAAAGTTCCAGGAACATGGATTTCTCTTTATTCTGATATTTAGTCTTCATTTATTTCACTGAGTCTCCTTTACTACAAGTTAGGCTGGGAAATTTTTGAGAATTTTTCTGCAGTAGTCATGGAATAAAACTGATCACTTTTCCTTCATAGTAATATTTTTATGGTTACCCTTTCTAAGTGGTGTTTTGTATCTGTATTTTTCCTTGTTCAGTTTAATTACACTGTGTTTAGACCTTCTGTCTTTATGTTAGAATTACTGCTATCTCCTCCTCTTCTTTGAAGTTGCTGCTATATTTGCTCTTCTACCATCCTCTGGGACCTTGCTTGGTTCTCCCTTTAGTTTGCTTTGCTGACTTCCCAAACTATTCTGAAGCAAAGCCCCTTCTGATTTGAATGCAGTTAATACTTCTGTTGTGTAATGTAGGAATACATCTAATGGCTCTTAAGGAGTGCTTACTCCCCTTAAGACCTGTTTTTCCCCACTTTGTTAGATAGTTTGCTGGAATTTACCTGAGGGTTTTTTTTTCCTTTGTGGAGGTAATTAAAATCTGTCTTATACACCATCATTGATTTAACTCATTTCAGTTCTATAATGGTTTTAGAGCTTCCTTCCTCTCTCTTTTCAGATATATATAAAGAATCTCTTTTCCTTAGGTGTTTTTTTTTGCTGTTTCCAAATGAAATGTTTTTTACCTTCTTACTAACTTTGCCCCTAAACACTCATCTATTTCCTTTTTAGTCCATCACATTTCTCTTTGTGTAGGATTTCTGATACAATTATACTCACCTTACTGTATTCCCTGTGATTTCTCAAGGCAATATAAACAAGCTGTTTTACTTTGATATGTTCTCTTCTATTTCCTGCTATGTTTTTTGCACACTTCTATCCCTTGAGATGTTGTAAGAGGAAAGGTACACAGCTATATTTTAAGTCTTTTTCATCCTTTTTATTTTTTTTAGCAAAAGAAAGGCTTGTTCGTGTACCGTGGGTATCTTAGCAATTTTGGCCTCTGAAAAAATTCTTTTCCATTCTTTGTCAGTTTTACCAGGTTGGCAGAATCAAATCCAGATTAGCATCTTTCTGCAAAGCAGAGTTATTCCTGGCATGTACTTTTAGTCTTTTTTTTTATTTCTTCTTAAAAAAAAAAGGGGGAGAGGGTTTCTTAGTTGTGCTTTCACAAGTTAAAAGACATTGCTAACATTCAAAGTTTATGAGTTTATGCTCAAAAGTTTAAAGATATACTTTTAGTAATCTGTACACATGTGTACATTTACTTATTTATTCTTACTTAAACTACCTCTTATGATTAGATATGGAAGTGCATGACTATTTTTTTCACAGGTGAAGTTCTCACTTAACGGACAGTGTTCCTGAATAGCTAACTCTGTTACCTTTTGTCCAATGACTTTTGTATCTGGATTTCATTCAGCAGTTGACTCTGCTGTGAAGATGGTGGTGTTTTTCTTTGGCACTCTTCATGTGGTATTTAGGGGTTTGTAAATCTTAATCTCTCTTGACAGTAATCTGAAGAAATCTGTGTGAAGGAGCAATCAGTTTACTCACTGATGTAGAGTAAAAAAGTACCCGATAGTCTTAGATGTCTTGCATTCAAGATCTGTTCAATAGGAATTCAAGGCATTATGTAGTGCTCCATATGTTCAGATGTTTCTAAGTCTGCTGACAGTGCAAACTGCTACATATATCTGCCAAGACAGTGGAAAGGACATAATTGTTGACCACTTCTGAAAAATTAAGCTGCCAACAGTACATTAAATATCTGAGATGTAGAGATAGAGGCACAGCATGTCTCAGGAACAGCATTTGAGTACCTTAATTGCAGCATCTACATTCTTTTCTTTCCTGTGCAATTTTTCCAATTTAATAAAAAATTTTCCAGTTTTAGAAACAAGCAGAACAACTGCTGCTGTATCTCATTGCCCAGCCTTCTCTTTTCCTCTGCTGGGCATGAGACCAGATGACAATCTTGCTCTGTTTTGGTGGTTCCTGACATTGAATGTTACATTTATTAGTTGGGTTTTGAATGTCATATACAGTCTTCTGAAATAGTTTTGTGAGTTACATATGAACTTGTTCACATCAATCTACAAAATGAAGATGACTTGTCTGTACAATAGCGAGAAAAGTGCAAAGCCAGATCTGGGCGTGTTCCTCCCACCTCTGAGTGAACACAGCTGACAAGTCCTGTTACCACTGACTTCCTCTTCCAGATAACTCTGTGGTCTCGCATGCATCAACATAATTCACTAGAGAATTTTCATTCTGTTAGTTCATCATTGGGAAATGTTTGGAATTTGCATTGTAAAACTGTCACCAGTTTGGATTTTGCTGGTTGTTAATAACACCACTGTTTTTCTGGAGGAAAGCATCGACAATTGAGCAATTCATTCTTGACTGAATACTGATGCCGTTGTTCGCTGCTGGATTCCTTGACTTTCAGAGGCATCTTTTTGCTCAGTGATGAGCTTTGCCATGCATCAAGAAAGTGGGCATTATGTATTCTTCTCTTCTGAGCAGCCTTTTTGCTTGGTCAGGATCATGGTATGACCACATACAGTGTCTACGGTATGAAAACTAGATCATGTTCTGGTGTGTTGTGGTTTGCTAAGGGAAGGTCTTTCTTAGAGGAGTTATCCCCAGCTTTCCTTCACTGCAGATGGGGAAAGCTGATTTGTTGCAGTGTGTGAAAGTCTGTCTCTCTTTATTTTGTTTTCTTGCTTGTTATGATTATGGCTTTGTAGTATTTTTCTCTGTATAGTAAAATGCATTGCATAAGAATAAACTTACTCAGAAGACAGGACTATTAAGTAGCTTTCAGTAAACGATCTCTACTAAAACCCACTGTCTATTTAATCTTTTTTAAAAAAGGAAATTATTTATTGTTTCCTTGTGATACCAATCTGATTTTGGAGGCCAGCAGTTTCATGACAAGAGAATCAATGAGGGCAGCATTTCAGAGTAGGGTACAGCGTAGCAGATGGATCGATCATAGGAGGCCCTTTTAGCTGTCTGTCCTTAAGGTGAGTCATAAACTTCCAGGAGATGAACAGGAAACAACTTTTCTGTAGAAGGGTGAACTCATGAGTCCAGCTGCTGTATTTCCTGTAAGCCAAGTCTTGTAAAATAATCATGAAGTGCAGAACACAGGATTCTGCCTGTATTGAGGCTTGTGAGACAGTGGCTCAGTGGTCTAGGAAATTCTCCTAGGAACCGTTTGAGAAACTTCTTGTCTTCTTACCAAACCCTGAGGGGTAGTCCTCTGGAACACCTAAGAGGGAGGTGATGTGTTTTGTTACAGATTCCTCCTGGTGCTTCAACAAAATATGTTGTCTCTAGGTGAGATGTATCACCCGTCCCCCTGGCTCTTTTGTTACCAGATGCTTCTTCCACAGCAAATGAATCCAAAGCAATGGATGTCACTTCTTTTTTATAGTCTCTGCAAACATGCAAAGACACACAAGTATTAATGTGCTATGAGACCTTCTTAAAAATCCTTAAGTCTATATTCTGCAGCCTTCTAAAAACAAAGAAACTCCTATGTCTGTATTCCCAATGTGTGCCTGAGGTCCTTTCATTATCTAAGATTGTAAAGCTACAGGGAAAGCTCTAGAGCAGGGAGAAAATCCTTGTTTACTAGAAGAAAACTTGATTTCAAAACAAAATAATGAAATCATTAAAAAAAACCACCTTGGGGGTGGTTTGCACTGTCTGCAGTCATCAGTGCTCCAGATAAATACAAAACCAGTGCTGAGGAGTGGTTATAGAGAGGTTATAGAGTGTCTGTAGGGCTGGCATGGGGGTTGGCTGTGCAGCTAACTGGGGGCATTTGTAACTATAAGAGCAAATCATATTCTCATGGGAAAAGAAAGAATAGAGATTCAGGCTTTGCAAATAACATCTGATGTTTTCAGTAGTGAAATTGTATCTGCAAATTTTAATAATACAGCGTTTCAGGCATAGGTCTTAATGCTTTGAGAAATTTCAGTAGCAAATCACTATGTGAAGTAGGAAAGCTTTTTGGAGAAAATAATATTCTTTATATATTTCTCTCTCTCCCAACATTGGAGGTATCGGAGTTGGCTTTTTTTCCTTTAATTAGGCTGAATGCTGCATTTTCTTAGGGAAAACACAACCATATCCTCTGTAAGTAAAAGAGCAGCTGTAGTGGTAAATATCTTTATTGGAAAGTGAACTTCTTTATCTAGCAACATTGTCAACTGTTTTGTTATTGAATCACTGCTAGGTATGTCTTCCTTTCTACCTTCTCTGTTGCACTCACTACGGCAAAGCTTCCTACCCAGATCTAGTTTCATGAGCTTTGCCTTACTGACTTGGCGGCCTCCTTGTTGCTTTGTTGAGGGGAGAAACAATCTTGCCCCTGACTGCAAATAAATCTGTCAAGTTGGTATGCTCAGAAACTAAACCCCCTCCTTTATGCAAGGCATCCAATCTGAATTCCAGTTCCTGAGATGGAATAGGGAATTCAGCACTCTTGTGTTGCAGTGCAGTTTGCAGGAAAATGTATGTTTATGGCTTAATTTTTCTTCTTTCTCAGTAAACCTGTTTTTTTTTGTTTTGTTTATTTATTTATTTATTTATTTTTTTATTTATTTATTTATTTATTTTAATGGAAGAATGCATCAATTCAGAATGGAGCAGAGTCAGGATATGTATTTACCTCACCACCAGAGATGTTAATAACCAGGGTGTAATTTCCAGTGCTTCCAGTAAAGGCTGAGCTCTAAGGACATTTTTAGGATGAAACTCTGGCTGGGGGCCAGAGTTGCATTTGTCTAATAACAAACTTTGGTTAACTTAGGTTGATTTAACCTTTTTAGCCACTGAACTTTGAGGAGAGCTCTTGTGGGTTGCTACTCCTTTACAGGCCATGCAAGCAGTCTTCCTCCTCTGAAATATAAACCTGGCTGTGCCTGGAAAGGGAGCGGGAGCTTCGAGAACCTGCTCCTGCCTACTGCAGGAGAGAGCAAGAGGAGCATTGAATGGTGGTGCCTGGTCTTCTCCATCAGGTTACAGTGCATAGGAGGAGGTGTTGGTGGAAGCAGTTTCTCCTTAAACACCTTTACTCCCACCTTTTCTGGGAAGGGAAGAAGTGACAGTCTAAATGGAGTCATCTTGTGGACTGCCACTGACTGCTCAGTGGTTGGGTCTTGACCTGACTGAGGAAGTATCCAACAGCTGTGAATGAGCTTGCTAATGGATTTAGCCTGTGCCTTTGAGGGCTGCAGTTGAAAAGAGTGGTTGGGGCTCCTTAATCTATGATCTGTACAACTTCTCTACCCGAGCAAGTGGAGTTTTGTAAAGGCATCTGAAATAGATATACACAAAGCTGACAGCATGCTTCAGGATGTTGGAAATGCTGGATAGAGTGATCTTCTGAGGTGGTGATGGCACTGATGACTTTATTGTTGCTGTTGCCAGGTTTGTGTTCAAGTTCAGTTAATTCTTTGACCTTTCTGTAGGTGCTGCAAACAGAGCAGGAATAGCGTAAGCAGTTTGGGACTGTCTGCCCCAGAAATGTGTGCACATTGGGTTAAACATTTCTCAGAGCATTCCTGAGACTCTGACATTCGCAAAGCTGGTTAAGATTCTGTTGCCTGAGATATGACCTTGTTAGATTGGTTCACTTATGACTTGCATGCCACAGTTTGCCTGCCAGATATCTATTGAATATGAATATCTATTTGTTGCATGTAGGTTTGGATAGATGAGAGATGTAAAGAAAGGGTTTTTTAAGTGTCATTTTAAATAGTACATTTCTGTCATAATCTGTCAGGATTAGAGAAGAAGAGAGATGAAAATGAATGTAAGAGTCAAGACAGAAGTTGAAAAAGGAAGGAACATCTAGTTTCATATTAATCAACTTAAATACCTAGTTTAACTTTTGCTGGAAATTTTCCGTTTTAACATGTTTCTAGTTCTGAAGAAAGGTACAAGTGATAATTACAAATATATTTAGGTAATCCCTTGCTTATTTCCTATTTGCTAATTTGTTATCTATCGTTTCTAAAAAAGAGTTAAGTTTCCAGGTTATAAATAAGCTAAGAATGAATAGCAGTGTAATTAATATTTTTATTTCTATATATAATAATACATATTTTTGTAATTTTTCACGACAAGCACTGGATTCTATGTACTGGAAAACAGTAGGAATGCCTCTCTATTTAATCTTGTATTTGGCATATTTTAATTATGAACTTGGTCAGTCAGAAGAACGTCTCTGTAATTCACTGTTGAATTTACCAGTCTTGCATTCTAATATATGGCTTGGTATGAAGCTCAGTGAGAATGACCAAAGATCTGAAAAACCTCACTTCACCCAGAAGTAATCAAGAGCCCTGTTATTTAACCCAGGCACAGAAAGCAAAGAGGGTGACAAATCATAAGTGCCTTCATGGCAGGCAACTGAGGATGCATCTGTTAACAAAAGTTTAAGTTGTGCAAAATGAGAAATGTCTTTTTTGGAAGGAGGGGAAGCTTGTTTTTCTTTTAATGAAAGAATTACTGGCATATCATTCCACTGGCAGCAGTGGAATCTGTTGGCAGTCACTGAAGAGAACGTCCCATTTTGATTTAAAGATTATTTTCTGCTTCAGACAGATTCCTGTAGTGGTTCCCATGGTTAATACTGCACAGGAGTAGGAGGACAAGTGATTTACAGCCCTGCTGTTTTATGAAGCACAGCCTTTTATGCATATATTTTTCTTTTTTTGTATTTTTCCTTTTTTACATCAAGGTGCTATGGTTTTCTTTGATTTGGACTTTGTGTTCAGAACACATTCAATGCATGCTAACCTTACGCTTTTTTTGTGTAAATGTTCAAACAACTTATAAGCAACTCGTCATTTGTTAATTATTTTTAACCCTCTAACCATGTGAGTGCTCAGCTGTTACCTTTAAATGCTTTGAAATGATTCCAGTAACTGTGGTGCTCTACTTTGTGGAAGCTTGTGCCATCCTCTCTGAGTTTTCCTCTGAGGAGTTTTCTCCTTCACTTTGTTAGAACAGAGAACAATTTAGTTTTCCGTTATAGAAGGACTGATTGTGAAGTTTCCATGCTCTCCGCTCTGACTTGAGAGTTCTTCCTTTTCCTGTTGCTCCCAAGGGTGCACCAAAGGGTGCTTTAAAATGTTGTTGGCAAAATCAGGAAATGGATGCAGAGGGAAGTTTTGTGCTGAGAAAATGTGCTCTGAAGTTAGGATGTAGCTGTTACATGGATGACTGTGCAGCACCCAGTATGGCCCAGACTTGCCAGCTCTTTGGGTTTCCAGTTAACTGCAGGTTAGTGTGCCGTGCTGGCCCTGTAGAAATGTGGGTTGCTGTGGTTACAGTGACTTGGCAGGATGACTCCCACAGTAATCCCTCATGGCTGCAGGGATGGGCGGGAGCAGACAGTGCTGTTCAGATTTGTGTTGTGCCAGATCTCCAGTACATCCCGTGTGTGTTTTATGATAAGAATTTTCAGAAGTGTTCCAGAAGGCCGGTTTAAGCCTGTGATGTTTTATCTGAAGATTTTTACTTTAAAGGGAGGGGAAGGGGGAGAAAAGAGAGAGAAAGGCTTCTGTTGAATGTTAAGGAGATTCCAGGGAGCTCTGCCTGAACTCTTGGCATCCCAGCCCAGTGGCTGTGCTAAGCCCAGTCCTGGGCATGATTTGTTCTGTGGGTCTGCCTTAGGACAGTCCAAAAGGTCTGCTCCCCCTGTTCCCCCTCACCTGCAATGCTCTTGCCATCTTTTCCATGCTACTGCTGTGTTCAAGAAGTGCCAGCCTTTCCTGAAATTTCAAATATTTTTAAAATTTGAAGTCTTGTTTGCACCAAATGGAACCCTGCTCCATCTTCAGGGAAATTTCATGTGAATTAGTAGCTGTGCAGATTTAATAAGCTACAATTTTCTGTCTTATAATGGAATATTGTGTCTTCCCTTTTTCTTTTTACAATGGCCATGAGCCTTCATATCATAAGTGCACTGGTGGATGCTTACCCAGTCATCTCAACCTCTTGTTTATTGACTTTGCACCTCTTTGATTTTATAATTTAGCTTAAGGTCTTATTAATGTACTTAAGTGTGTTAATATTTGGAGATTTATATGAATGCCTAATGGCTTTAACTGTCTTAAAAGATTATTATTTGCTACTGACTGGTCTATTCCACAGTTGTATACAGTGCTTCTTGTTGCAGAAATTTTTGCATTCCCTGATGAAGCTCATTTGTCATTCTGGATCATTCTGGTGTTCAGTCATTGAGGCCTTCAACCTGATCTGCAAGACTGGCGAAATGAAGCAGTGGCAATTTTGGGTGCTACCTGGAAATTTCTGAAATTTTTGCATTTGTTTTAATTTAGTTTTCCTGATAGTGGATTGAATTAAGAAATTTTGTAAGCTTCAATGAACTCAGATGTGGTTGTTTTTGGAGTTAGAAGTTCTAACTTGCATGCTTCTATTACTTTACCCTAAAGCTTGCTTGCTTTTTTCTTTTTATTGCTGGTGCTGATGTGACTTATCAATCTGCTGACAGAAACCTAACCCATGCTTTTTTTTTCTTTAGGCACTGAGTGTTACTGAAACTCTGATCAAACCTTTGGAAAGATTTAGGAAAGAGCAGCTAGGAGCTGTAAAGGTTTGTCCCTCCTTGCCTTTATAAGTTTGTTTAATTTCTCTACTTGGATTGCATTGTAATAATGACATGTAATTGGCAGAAACATATTATTGTTTATAGTTCATGTGTTCACACTTTTTTTGTTTCTACTTTGAGAACTTGCTTCAGAAACAAATGGAATGTTTCAAGAAGAGAAGAATGTGTCCTTTCCCTTCCTTCTTCCCACCTCCCTTATCTCCTCTGTCTGGAATAGGAAGAATTCTGCTAACAGCCTGCTCCCCCTTCCTAATGGGTAACCCTGTTCTGCTTTGTATTTGCCTGCAGTTGCACAATCAAAGGCTGAAAAATATTAACTACCTAAAAGAACTCACTCATCCATATGCTTTTAACTACATTTTTGCCACCTGCAAGTGAGAATTGCCTTTATTTAATATTTTGTTTTGAATGAATAACTCATTGGCACTGTATACGTGGGAATAGGAGGGACGAAGAGGCTAAGGGCAAGATCTCATTGAAAGTATTTTTGATAAAAGCGTTTGGTCATTTTTTTAAGATTATCATTATTTTGTGAGTATTTAAAAAAAAAGCAAAGTAAACTTCATGTATTTAGTACAGACTAGATTTGGATAAAAGTAACAAGGACAAATTTGTATCTGTCTACCTTCCTTCTTGCAGTGAGAAATTTAAGTGCGTATTAAAAAAGTAGAAAAGAAAGAAACCAGCATTTCATTAAAATTTTCTGTTTTAAAACTCAATACATTTTCAAAGTACCTGCATATGGTTTATTTTACAATTTCATGACTTCATCACCAGTGATATTTAGTAGCTAAGACACTGTTTCACTTATATACATTTTGACTTTGGCAGGAATGATTAGCATGTTCTGCATATGATTTCAATGTTCATGAACTGAAAATGCTCTGTTGATCATAAATCCTTTCAGTTCAATGGTACAATGAGCTTTGTGTAATTTTATGGACTTGAGAGAAGTATATTAGGTGACCCAACCAACACACAATAAAAACTTGGTCTGTAATATAGCCAGTCTTCCAAGAAAAGAGAGAATTTGTTCTGAATGTAACCGATTGTCATAGAAACAGCTGTGTAATGAATGCATTATTTCAGCAGTATTTTTGCTAAAATTGCAAAGCATATTAATTTAAAAGAATATTGCTGGTTTTGGGATGAGAACTCCTAATGCTTTAAGTTATCTCACATCTTCACTCATTTCCTAGTCAGAATTCTCTTCCTGATGCTTCTAACACAAATTACATTCACAAAGCCTACATCTCCCATTTTGTTTAGATGAATGTTTCTTTCCTTGTGTCCCTGCATACTGTTTCTGTGAAGCTGTAGCTTTTATTTCTGATCTAAACTTTTTTTTTTGACAGAATTCTGTCAAAAAAAGGTCATTTAAACCTTTAAATAGAAGTCTTACATAATTGTATAATGTTTAAATAAAGACCCTCTAAAAATATTTAGCTCTTGGAATATTCTTAACTGAATATTTATTCAATATAGTCAAAACACTGACATTGGAAATATAACTCTGCTAAGCTCTAAAACCAAGCTATGGCATCTAGTGGTGAAATATATTTGCAACATTGTGTAGTATTTGCTTTAGGAAAGGCTTATGCTCTAACATTACAAAATAAAAGTTGAATCTGCTGCCTCAGATTTTCTGCATCTTACACCTCTTTGCTGATGAAATGCTCTGAGTTAATCTTGAGAAAAAAAGGAAGGAGAGGAAAGTTTAGCTTCATAGAGCTGGAAGCTGAGACAGTTATTGAATTACCCCTTATTGAAAGGTGTTGCTGCACTAATCCTGAGCTATGCGTGTAAAGTTTCTGGCTTTGCCTGTTAAGAAGTTAAGATAACTCTTTTTTTTTTTTTTTTTCCTGGGAGCATTCAGATGTTCACCACATCAATGGAAAATTTGCTAATATAAACACAAAGATTCACCTATTTCCCTGCACTTTGTTCTTAATTCCCCATATTGCTAATATGTTATCTCTAATCACCCTGATACTAGATGCATATGTTCATGTTTTTTTAGTTGATAACAAATATTTTTTAAAGACTCATATTTTAAAAGAAATTTGAAGTCTCAGAGTGGGGAAAAAATATTCTGGTAGAAGTCCTTGCTGAGAAGCAATCCTAAACAGCCTCTTTAATGCCATCTTCAGAATCTAATGGTTCAGAGAGCAAAAATATGTGTCTCCTCTAATATAGTATATATAGTATTGTTCAAAATGAAAGGTTAAGAGGGAAAAAAAAAGCAATTGTGTCTGTAGAGTTTAACCAGGGGTTTGGTTAGAATACATTTAAATGTGATTTCAAATCTACAGATGAGGAAAAATATTTTAATTGAACTAGTATCTTTCTGATTAATAAATCTCCCAGGTCTTGAATATGTAGTTAAATACTTGATTTTACTTGTTTGAGGTTATTTTCAACTGCAATTAGATATACTAAAAATAGCTTCAAAACTGCTTGGTTGAATTAATGAATACTGATTTTTGCCTTAATACACTGCAACTGAGGAATCAATTTGTTTTACAATGTCTTCTACTAAAGTAGGTTCAGAAACTCAGATTTCATGAAAAAATGTAATGACTGCCCCTCTTCCAATACATTGCTTTTAGTAGCCAGAAAATGTTTTGCATTGTGCAAATGATATTCATACGTGTCTGTGACAGTTTCTCTTTTGATACTAGGATATTAAGTTTTAAGGATATTTTGTCTTTTTATTGGGTTTTTGTCATGGGCACAATAAAACTCTGTTAGAAACAGGAATTCAGCACTGAATAGCTTTAAAATGAAGGAATCCTATGGAATATAGAGTGTATATCCTTTGGGTTTAGAACTGTTGGAACTTTTTCCTTGTCAATTTTAGAAAGTTATTTTTTCAGTGAAATGAGTATTTCCATGTAATGCCTTTTATTCAAAAACAAGGTGGTGTGGATGATGCCTGAAAGTAACAAAAAATGCGATAAATCAAGTAGAGGTCAGAGGTTTTTTTTGCTTTTTAACTTAGAAGATGTAAGCAGCTGTGTGATAAGCTACACCATAATAATGCAATGTAATTTCATTTCAAGTTAGCCTTTAAATTAATTTTTAAATTGAGATGGAGTATATTTTTCTCTGCTTACTGGAGCTGTGATTTTTTTTCTCTTTGTTTCTGATTAACAAGAATATTAAAAGAAGAAAAATAGTACACTTGTATATTTACATAGTTGTTACTTTGTTTCTGCATCTAGGAGGAAAAGAAGAAGTTTGATAAAGAGACAGAGAAGAACTACAGTTTGTTAGAAAAACATTTGAATTTATCAGCTAAGAAGAAGGAGCTACAATTACAAGAGGTATTGTTGCCTCTTTTTTTTATGCAAGCTGAAGGCTTTGGAATAGGTAAATATACTTATGCAAATGCAGAAACAGCATTCTTAGTGTTACAACAAACCAATTTTCTCATCTGGAAAGGTTGGTGAGAAAAATCAATATTTGCTGAATTTAGTACCTCCACTATTTTCTGTATCAAGGCTTTTGTGTGTATGAAGTGCTGAGCCTCATGCCATTTTATATATATAATTGAGGGAATAGGGAAGTGCAAACATACTTTGGAAAAGTCTGCATTTCTTACAAGGTTTTACCACTCATGTAATTTGCATTGCATTGTGAGTATTGACTAAATGACCTGTGGTAACACTTTATGCAGAGGACAGCAGGACTTTTATTCCCAAATAAAGTGGGTTTGTGCCTTTTCTTTTTCTCATGTTTTGAAGATTTGTTTTGGGATTTTTTTGAGTAGTGCTATAAAAAAGTTTGTTGACAATTTGTAACTGATAGATTTGTTTTGCCTGGCATTCCTTCTGGTTCCCTCTGGGTTTATTATCATCATCAACTTATTTGTAATAGTTTTTATTTCTGGTTTTTATTTCTGGAGAAACAGCAAAAAGTAAGTGAGAAGACTGCCAGGAAATCTTGTGGAGACTTGCTGTAGCCAGAAGAACTTTTTTTTTTTTTCCCAGATAAATGTAATTATGTCAGAAGAATTATATCTTAGACTATAAAAAACCTTAATCTTTTCCTCAGGGATAACCGTGCCTTCTATCCCATCCCAAATAATCTATGCAATTTTTCATAAAAATGGTTTATGTTACTGGCAAAGTTACTCTGGAATTTCTCTGCTTCTGAGTTTCACTAAGATGTCACTTAACCATGCTGCACTTGCAACATTGACCCTCAAATGTGTAAAGAAATGTCTTTTGGGGAGTTGAGTTGTCCCAGTGAAGTTATTGGGCATGGCTCATGTCTCAGGACCTGTACTTTTGTCAAATTGATCAGCTGCCAAAGAATTTGACGCAGAGAAAATGATAAAGGGCTGATTATGATCACTTGATGAAATATGGGTTTTTGATAACAAATCTGAAATGAGACCTAACCTCAATGGAAAAATACATAATGCCTCTAAGAGGCATTTTGAAGCCATATCAAATATAGCCTGAAGCTTTAGAGCATGTGTGAAATCTAGAATGAGCAAATAGATTTGTTTTAAATGTCCTTCAAAGTTTCATGAGCAAAAATTCTGAAATTCTTCAGTCAGCCTCTCACAGTTATGTGTTTAGTTTTGAAATATAAATGTATAAGCAATATAAAGAAAAAAGGCCCTTGGAGCATGTTGTCAGAGGAAATAGGAAACAATTTCTTGCACAAGCTTACAGAACAAGTGTATATAGTTGATTATAATGTATATAATTTAGTTTTATTCATGTCTAGTTGTGTCAGTTCCTGACTGGAGTAAATAGTGCAGGGATAAATTTGACAAAAATTTGATGAAAAACAGGCCATGTTGTGGAGTGTGTCTTAACATGAACATAATTTTTTGACTCTCCTGGTGGCAGGATATCCCTGTAATTTTACTGAGGCATGGTGTCTTTCATATTTCTCTTCAGCAGTACACAAACTACAATGGAACTTGCTGGGTGCATGGGGAGGCTCATGCCTCAAAAAAGGGAAAGAGGTGATAATGTATTCTGGATTGTGTGGTGAGCCAGATGTCCTCGAAGATCTGCTTCACAGTCTCTTTCTAGGGTGTTGTGGTACCCTTCGTGTATATATGATTAGAAGCTTAGCTGACAACTCAAACAATTCCTGTGTTTATAGGCAGACAACTCAAAAGATTCCACAATTTATGGGATGCATCAAAATGGCATGGCTTGTTGAAACACATTTGCTTACTTGAAATACTTATCAGGGCTTTATTTATTTAATAATGGCGTTTGTGGTTATGCCCCTTTAACTGCTGAGTTCTCCAGCACAGAGCAGTAAAGCCAAGCACGTCTTAAGGCAAAACTGTCTTAAAGCTAATTTGGTTTATCCTCTTAAAGCACAGCAGTCACTGTTCTGCCTGAAGGATGTAGTCTCAGTATTTGAAAGAGTCTGATAGTAAGTCTTGTCCTTTCACCTAACCCTTTCTCCGCCTCCTTTGGTAATTCACTGTAGATGCATTTTGTATTATCTTTGTGGGCAAAGACTAATTGTTAGTTACTTAGAGTAACCTTTTCTTTAATGCATTTTAATACATTATAGTTCTATTATACAGTTTCTATTACCAAGTTTTAAGATTAATTAAATAAATCTTACATGTACCTTAAATAATGTAATAAAATAATGGGTAGATACTAGAAAGTGAAATATTTATATGCAGATGGATGGCAGCTGAAATGTAATTGTTCAGCATCAATATGGTGTTGGCATTTCTGCAAAGCTGTGCCAAATATCAGCTGCAGGTAGAAAGGCTGCATTTTTAGACACTGGATGCTCTGGGAAACTTGTGGAGTGTGGTACCAATAAGTGAACTTTTTTCCATTGCATTTCTTGCCAGTGAGAGTGAGCACAGATGTGGGATGGGTACAACAGCATTCTGGCTATTTACAACAGTTATTTGGGTTATAGGGTAAAATTTACAGCACCAGCACTGTAGTTTTCAAATATAACATTTTCTTCCTTAATTTGATTGGAGAGATGATTTCCTCCTTTTCTAATGGACGATTCTCTTAGTTCCCACTCTCAGTTTGGGCAGGTACCTTTGCAATGCTGTTAAAAGTTGGATTCATTAGACAAGAAGCTTGAAGAGGTGTTGCTGGAATTTTTCTAAAAAGTCTAGCCTCATGATTCAAAACAACATATGTTACCTAGTGAAAGGGAATTGCTGCTCCTGTTTAAAAGTAATTGAATGATCTGTGTTGTAACAAATCCCTCAAATATGGTGAAAATTGTTGCTTGCCAGTTCTGTGTGTGTATTATCCTGAAGCTGTCTGCATAATGTCTGTGAAACTTCATGAGGTATGCTCTGTGTGCAGGCAGATAACCAAGTGGAGCAGAACAGGAAACACTTCTATGAGCTGTCCCTTGAGTACGTGTGCAAGCTGCAGGAGATACAGGAGCGGAAGAAATTTGAGTGTGTGGAGCCTGTAAGTATCGGGGAATTCAACCTACTCTATCTTTCATAAGGGATGGAGAAGAAATACATTTGTACAAAAGCCAAGCTTTGCTTTCTGGAAAACACAACCAATTGAGTGACTTAACAGAATTTAAACTAATTTGTTACATCTGCAGATTCCTAATGCAGATAAATTTAACCAGGCGTGTTAAATCTTACCTCAGTAATAAAAGCTGATTTGGACCCACTGATGTTGATTTTCAGAAAATGTGTGAAACCTTTTGTTGTACTGCAAAAACTTCAGTTTACATTGTGAGATGGAATAGAGGATTCATGAAGATGTTGGTGTCAGGATTCTTGCCTTGAGTTTTCTAACCAATGAAATGTTATTGCTGACTAATGAAAGAAATCTAATTTTAATCATGAAGGTTGGGCTTAGAGGCCTGCTAGTAAAGAATTGCAGATATAAATCAATTAGAAGGGTGCTGCTGGGTAAGAAGCCCGTTCCTGGGTAGCCTGATATGTTTAATTTCACTTGCAGTTGAATCTGTGCAGAAATCAAGGGGTTTAATTTAAATTTGGTGTAAATGGTGCATGCACTGATGAGACTTTCTTAATCTATGAGAAGAACTTATTCTAAAATTTTTCTGAAATGTAAATTAGCTTGGTATTTTAAATACAAATTTATCAAGCAACAAGAGAACAGTAAGTGTAATACTGAGAAAAATGGGAGGATGGATTGTAGAAGCAACTTACATTCTCTCATGCTCTAAAGTATGTGCTTTTGGGCCAAGTTTGTCCTTTTATTTTAATACAATTGCTTTAATGTAATAATGAAAAAAGTTTCAAATGACCCTAATCAAAATAGCTGGTCAATATGCAGTTATTAAGAACTGTCTATTCTAGTATAGATAATTCCTGTATGAAAAATATTGCTAAAATACTTAAGGGGGAATAAATCGCTGCAATTATATTAGCATTGTTTAAAGAAAGGCAAAATGCTGTGAAAAGAGTTGTGTGGGGCTTTTCTGGTGTAGATATGTTGGCTTTTTTCTTTTAAAAAAAAATTCTAATTCTAAATAGCTTTGCATTTGGTTATTGTGTTTTGGACCATTTGAAGTTTCCTCAGAGCCAGACTAGAGAAATGAATTCTTCAACTTATGTTCTTGCAACATGTCCCTTTCTCATTTCTGAAAGATCCTTCTGGATGGGGCTGTACTTTATGTTGCCTAATTTGTACTTGAAGTTTATACTAGATTAGAAAGCTTTGTACCAAATTCTTACTTCTTTTTCTCTCAGTACTTAAAATTCATGTGGTTTTTTGCATTTGTTGGAAATGCTTTATTTGCTATATGACTTCAGACTTTTATTAAATACATTCTTTGGCTTGCTCTCTTTAGAGAGTTGTTCTTTTATGTCTCACTTGCTTTGTTCCAGCAACCTGAACTAAAAGGAGAGTTAGACAGGACTACACGTCTTGCTGCTTCCAGTGTAGTACAACTTGTTCGTTCTTTTAAATTGAAATACTAAAGTCAGCATATGCTAAGTGGGTCATTTGCTGGTTCTGACAGAAGGTCAGATCTGTGCACAAAAAGCAGCAATGGGCAAAGCTTCCTTCTTCCAGAAAACCAGATGACTGATGTGACAGTCATTTCCATGTGATCATTAGTAGAGAGAGGAATGACTAGGGAAATGGTGATGAAAAGACAGAATGATCATTACCTCCTTGTGCATAAATATGTGTTCCAGACATCATTGGTATCAGAGCAGTTGTAGGAAAATGTTACATAGGACAGTTTGGGATATACATTTCCTCTGGTCAAATGGAAAGTAGAGATCAGTTGTGAAATTCCAGAGACAGGACCATCCAAATTGTCTGTATACATAGATCATCATTTGGATTTAAATATTACTCATAAAGTATTAGGCATTAGTGGAAATTTATTTTAAAATAATCATTTTGTAATCTATCTTTCCAAAAAAGCCTATGTGCAGCAATTGTATTGAAGAAAATGGAGTTTTTTTGTTCTAACAAGTCTTTTTTTTCTATTTCAGGTGCTATCATTTTTTCAGGGTTTGTTCACTTTCTATCACCAGGGATATGAACTTGCTAAAGACTTCAATCATTACAAAATGGCCTTGCAGATAAATATACAAAATGTAAGTTGAGTCTACTTTTGTGAGTAAAATCACTCGCTGAAGTTGCTGCATGTGCAGTATCTGTATTGCCACCACTTAGTTCCATGTGAGTGCATTGCCTGTGAATTTTGGGAATATGGTGCCATCTTCTGGCTGACCAACCACATCACTGAACGAATCATCTCTAATTCCAGTGAGTTCTTTGTGATTTCTAATAATACTGTAAAAAGCAAACATGAAGTAAAAGGCCTCCACTCCTTTTTTTCTTTTTTTTTTTTTTTGTGACAGAAATAAGGCAAGGATTATTTAAAACGAATGAAGTCTGTTAAAAATACATAAAACACTGGATAATTCAGAGTATGGGTAATGAAGTAAGAAGTTTTCAGTGTTTGGAGTGTGCTTTGAAATTGAGTATTTGGTGGTCAAGTCTGAGGGTCATTTCCCTATAGGGTTACATTATCCATAACTACGAAAGGGGAAGAAAACCAGCTGATCACAGCAGTGTGGAGTTTGTTTGTCTTGCAGCAGCCCTCTCAAACAAGAACATTTCTGTTAGTTTGGGGTTCAGAACTGTGTAAGGATACTTGGTGCTGGCACCCATAGTGTATTTGACAAAATTATCTGTTCCTTCAAGGAAAGGCAAATGAGGCCATCACTAGTTTAGTGTGCCCTTATCCCAAATATCCTAGGACTGGAGAGCAGGAAACAAGGTGAAGGCTGAAGCAGTGGGACTGACAGAGTTACTAGTCAGATGGTCTGTTTGCTTCCTTGAGATTTATGAAGAATAAAGCTTGCTCAGAGGAACTTGGGTGTGCCAGAGGCCCCTTGGTAGGAAGCACACCACGCACACTACTGCAAACAATCAATTCCTGATGGTGCATTTGTTTTGTTGACCTCTGAGGGCATCTGGAATTAAGACACAGAAACTACTTCTTGGAGAGGACAGTCTGTTTTTAGAAATGGCTTAACTAGCAGGGAGGCGGAAGGGAGGATTATAATTGTTGTAATGCATAGTGACGTGATTCACGTGTCACGATACCATTCCTTGACTTTTCTGCCTGTATGTTCAAGTGTCAAGTTTCCTTTTGAGGTGGTATTTGGTTTGAGAAAGGGAACTGGTTAGTGGTAACTTTGTAAGCAGACTTTTGTGGCAGAAGTCAGTGCTTGTGGGGGAAATGTCAGGCTGGACTTACTTCTTCTGTGGGCTTAACAGAGTGAGGAGCAGCTTATGGTGGAACTGATGCCAGATGAAACATGAGAGGGAAACTCTGATGCAGTCTTGAAGAGCTGGGTTTCAGAATACAGATGGAAAAGAGCCAGTGGAGTGATCTGAAGAAGTGATGAGCAGTAATAAAGTAAGCTAATCTCAGCAGCTGCATTTTCAATTGACTGAATGGTATCACAGTGCACCCCACCAGATTCTGAAGAGCTTGAGCTTTGCAGCTCAAGTTTTATGAATAGATAGAAGCTGTAGAGAGAAGGCAGAACAAGACTCAACAACTATCTGAGGTAAAAGGAGAATAGAAGGAAGCATTTGAAAAGATTGTGAGGGGATATGACACATTCTTCTCTGTGCTGAAGATCAGCAAGACATCCCAAAGGAAAAATGAACTGGGGTTTGCCTGTGGTACAGCTGAGCTGCTGGCAGAACACTGGATTGATGTGTTAGAAATTGAAGGGTAAAAGATCCACTATAGGACAGCCTAGCTGGATATGGAGAGTGATTTAAGTGTTGCCAGCATAGCTGCAGTAGTTGCCTTTCCTTTCATTCAGGTTGTCTTTACTGTGAGAATTATCCTATGGATTTCTTCTCCACACCCTACCACAAACCCCGCCTTTCTCTCACTGCCTGTCTCCTCCCCTCAAATGAATCAGAGAAAAAAGACCCACCCCAGCCTTGTAGCCCAAGCGCTAGGAAGCTGATTCACCCAAAAGTCATGCTGTCTTGTATGCTTGTCCTGGGGAGAAGATAAAACAGGTGAGGCTGCATTTTCAGAAAAATAAAGGTGCTTTCAGAAACCAAAAAGACACATAAGCATGCATCTGGAACTAGGTGCTTTCCTCAAAGCACATGTACTAGCTTGGATTTTAAAGTATTTTCCAGTGTTTTCAACTTGGACAGGTGCAAATGTAGAGAAAATCAGTTATTACCATGATTATTGTGGTTTTATTTGCTCATTTATCAATTACCAGTGTTTTTCAGACCAAACCAAGGAGTTTCTTTCTCTTCCTGCTGCTTGCAGATTTTGGAATAAGTGACATTCAGGAATAATTGTCAACTGGACTTCCAAGTTTTTTTAGGCTGTTTTTGCATGCTTCTGCTTGTGTGTGGTCAAAACATTTGGCACATCTATAGTCTCAATCTGTATACACTGTTGATGACCTTCCTGACACTTTTTTCCTCAGTTACCACAGAAAATCCTCTACTTCCTGTCAACAAGTAAGAATTAAGCCAATCTTATGTAAGAATCTCATGAATTAAGCCAGTATATATAGTAATATTTTTCTAAGGAAATTTCAATATTCAAATTCGTTTTGCACTCAGCATTTCACTTCTCTCTGAACAGGTCAGTGCATTGTTTCAAAACCTACTCTGGCAGTTTTAGTGTGCTTTCCACAGTCAC
Source organism: Urocynchramus pylzowi (assembly GCA_013397555.1). Classification (NCBI taxonomy): domain Eukaryota; kingdom Metazoa; phylum Chordata; class Aves; order Passeriformes; family Fringillidae; genus Urocynchramus; species Urocynchramus pylzowi. Next base: position 738,767 of record VZRH01003522.1, read on the forward strand.
AGCAGCTGATATCTAAACCTCACATTGATTTTGAAGAATATCAGAAAACTTGGAGAGTAAACATATATATGGGAATTGTGCTTTGGGACTAAATGTCCTAAAATGGCCTGGATCATTGTCTCTTCTTGTAGTTATTTGTGGTGGGTTGGCCTTGACTGGATGCCAGAGGCCTGCTGCTCTATCTCTGCCCTCTCTAAAGCTGCTCTATCACTGCCCTCCCTTAGCTGGAGAGTTTGTGGATCAAGAACAGGACAGGGAAACCAATTACAGACCAGTTAGAGGCAAAACAACTTGACTGGGAGAATTCAGTTTAATTTATTACCGGATTGGGATAGGGTAATGAGAAATAAAACCCAAATCTTAAACACACCTTTCCATCAGCTCTTCCTTCTTCCCTCAGTGGCGCAGGAGAATGAGGGTTATGGTCAGTTCTTCACATGATGCCTCTACTGCTACGTCCTCCTCAGGGAGAAGACTCCTGACACTCTTCTCCTGCTCCAGCATGGGGTCTTTCCCACTTCATACAGTCCTCCATGGACTTATCCAACGTCCACAGGGACTTCAGGGGAATCTCAGCTCTGGCACCTGGAGTATCTCCTGCCCCTGCTTCTGTGCTGACCTTGAGGTCTGCCGAGTTGTTCCTCTCACATATTCTCACTCTATTCCCTGGTTGCATTTGGCATTGTGTGATTTTTTTCCTCTTAAATACATTATCCCAGAGACTCTACCATGGTCACTGATGGGCTCAGCCTTGGCCAGTGGGTGATCTGTTTTGGAACTGTCTGGCACTGGCTCCATGGGATACGGAGGAAGCTTCTATCACCTTCTCACAGAGGCCCCCTCTGTAGCTCCCCACCACAAAAACCTTGCTGTGCAAACCCAGTACGTGATTCTTATCAGCCAGGAAAAGTAAGTCTTTCTTCCACTCTCATTACCAAATGGTTTTTTGCTGTCTTGTTTCAGACACGAAATCGTTTTGAAGGAACAAGGTCAGAGGTAGAGGAGCTCATGAACAAGATCAGAAGAAATCCTCAGGAACATAAAAGACCAAATCACTTCACAATGGAAGGCTACCTCTATGTACAGGAAAAAAGTAAAGTGTATTTTGTATTCCACAGTGGCCATAATGGGCATACGGGCAAGTCTTGTCTCTACAGATAATATGATGATGCAAAGAATTTACTGTTGAGTAAAGTCATTTCAGTGTATTTTCAAAGTTTTTAACAGCATTGTTACTGTGGCTCATAAAAAGAATATTGAGCTGAAAATGTGACAGTTTTTAGTAAAAGTAACTGAATTCAGGAAAGTTTTGTTTGACCAAAGAATGGATTTCATCTTATTTTTAATCCCTTACTAATGACCTGCCCTAGAACTGTCAGACATTTGTTGTCAGCCAGCAACATGAGTTGTCAAGTTAGCCTCTGAAAATTTGGCTTGTTGAGTAAATTGATGAAATTGAGTGTCATTTCCTTGATTCATTGATACACTTTCATTACCTAATTGTGATGATAGGGTCAAATAAAGCAGACTGTATGTTAGGTAGCTGGTGTTAAAATTCTTGCTGTGAAGGTGCATGTTGCATAAATCATATCCTGTCAACACTTCAAACAATTATAAATCTTTCTCACACTACTAAAAAAGCCAAACAAGATGCAGAGCTCTTGTTGCTCAAGGAATGACAATTTATTGTAATTTATTATTTATTTTTAAACATTTTGCATAAATAATATTTTCGGGATGTTTGCCCTTATAGAGTGAGAAGATTCATTTGCAGACATGTTGTTAGGAAAAGTTAAGTAGTAGAAGTGTGGAGATACAAAGGGTCAGAATCCAAGTTTGAGCAGTTAGCATTATGGTGCAAATCTCAGCAATACTATTTGCAGTAAGCTGGGCTTTAAAGGAAGTGTCTTCTGTCTAGGGTATGCACTGATTAATAGGAGAGAGTTTTGGTGTCGAAAGTTGTGATCAGACCTTAATCATGAGATTGTTTAGAACTTGCAACAGAGGTGTGGTAAGCTGTGGTTATTTAGCTTCAAGTTACCAGGTAACTTGAAAAAGCTATATCTGGCTTTCTGTGTTCTTCTAAATAAAATCTCAAGTGGGTATTTACCACTTTAGGGAAATTTAGGGAAGAATTTTTTTGTCTGTAGTAGTGAGACAAAGATACATTAATAATTCTTTCCATTTGTCATTAAGCATAATAGTGAAGTACAACATGCATCATATTTTAGAATAATAAGCAGTGGTTAACATTTGTATGATGTTGTATAATATTCTTAATTTGTACCTTTGCTTTAAATACTGCATTATTAGGAATCAAGTAGGGCTCTTAAGTATCATTTTAGAAAGCAGGAGAGGAGACTGCAGAAACTGGAAAAAGTAATACTATTTATTGCTTTTGTGTTATGTAGGGCCTGCTCCCTTTGGTTCCAGTTGGGTGAAGCACTATTGCATGTACAGGAAAGAGACAAAGAAATTCTCCATGATCCCATTTGAACACAGATCAGGAGGGAAAATTGTACGTATATTTATATATTCTACTCTTACAGCTGTCCTGTATTAAGATCAGAGAATGTGTCCAATAAGATGTGTCAAGTACGTTCCCCCTCTACCCTCCTTGCTTCTTTTTTTCATCTTTCCTTATGCAATTCAGTCTGCCATTGAAGGACATTAACCTGAAGTAGTGGATGGATTAATAGATAAGAATTCTCTAAACTTTTCTTTTGCTTCCTTTTAGAAGGCCTGAGGACCTGGCACCGATAACATGCAATGTTTCACCATTTAGAATCTTGTTTATCCATGAGGCGTTAAGCTTTCTAAAGTATAAATCAGGAAAATATAACAGACCTAGAAATTTCTTTATTAAATGATGCAGTTAGAGTTTACTTTTGGAGATTTAAATACTAGAAGTGGGACTAGAAAAATGGATAGGAATGTAATTTGTACTGATAACTGAATGTAATTTCAGATATCTTTAAAAGCATCTGAAATATTCAAGACCCAAGACTTTGTTTATCTTTAAATGGCTTTAATTCCTACTGAAATAGTTGGGAATTGATTACCTTTAAAGATGACCCATTAAATGAATGTATTGATAGGGATAAAATGCATTTTGTTGCAAGGAAAAAGGATATCTGAATCTGGAAACTAAGGCTAGAGTCAATATGCCTGTACATGCAGCACCCTGCCCTGTCTTCAGATTTGGTTAGGAAATCATGTTGTTGGTATTTTATCAAGTGATTACATCCTGTTAGTTTCAGCAGAGGGGAGATGGCATTCATAATTTTGAGGACTCTGTGTATTTAAAAATAGATTGAATTTGGAAGAATCTTTCAAAAGCTTTGGAAAACCTGATGTACTGAAAATTTGTGGTATTTGGTTTTCATTAATCACTTCAGTACTTCTATGAATTTTTTATCCTAATTTGCTTTAGTTGAAGTAAGCCATTTTAGTTAGTATAGTATATAGTATGTGTGACTTACATTCAGCATTCTAAAACACCTATGAAGCCATTCCTGCTGTATTAAAATATCTTCCATTTGTAAATCCCTGCAGTTACTCCTTCAGTGACAACCTTCTATGTCTGGAGATGCTGAATAAGACAAGAAATAATTAAAATGTGCAGTTAATCCTGATTTAATCTGGTACAACTCAGGCAGTATTCACAGATGAGTTTGTGATTCCTAGGTAAAATAAGATCCTGGTGTTGGTCTTGAGGAAAGAGAGAGTTGGTTCTGTAAGACATGTTACAGATAGTAAAGAACACTTCCTTTGTTCTGGTTAGTGTAGCCTTTACTATGGGAATCACTGTGGCTGACATAAAATGGGAAAAGTCTCTTTGCGTGTTTATATTGTAACCGGTGTAAAATATTTTTGTTACTTTAACTTACTGTGGTACTGAGTCATTCTAAAAATGACTCAGCTAAAATGGACTCAATATTTTTAGATTTATGTCCCAGAAAAACATAGAATTTATGTTATTGTGTAGAAAAGTGAACTGCAAACATGGGCGAATTCTTTTGCAAGTGTCAGTTTTCAGTATAATTTTTGCCATTTAATATAAATTTACCTTACTTGCCTTCTACAGCTGACTTACTGGAGCTTATAAAAACTTACAAGAACTGGGTCAAGCTTATAAAAACATTCTTTTCACAGGGTGATGCGGAACTCTTTGTCCTTACATATTGTACCAAAAGAAGTACAGATACAATAGACAGGCGATTCTGTTTTGACTTAGAAGCTTCAGACAGGTAAGCTTGTGAAGCACCCTAGGAAGAGCTCTGTTGAAGTAGTAATTAAAACTACTGCAAAATTACTGTTGCCTTTTCTTGTGATTTCTTCAATCCTCAGTCAGAGTTCCAATGGGAATGGTCACTAGAGCAGCAGGCAAGCACTGCCATGGCTCACTGGGTTTTACCTCAGTTGTGTGTAGCAGAAGCAGAGAAGAACTAAACTGAAATGTAGACATTGCCCGAGCTCACATTAAAGAAAAGCAGAGTTAAGAGGAGCTATTAAGAGTTATCATAGTGAAGAAACATGGCTTAAATTGAAGTACATAGAGCTACAGTGAAAGACTGATTGCAGTAATAATTTATATAGTCATGACCACATTGTATCACACTCCTATGTTCCAAAATGATGGGTTTCTGAGGAGATATGCTGGATTTTCAGATTGAAATAAGGTTATTGGGATTTTGCAGCTTCTTGTGCCTGGTATAATCATCCACTGCATCTTCAATGTTGTTGCCACTGTCTTTTTGAAGCACCACTTGTTGCTCTATTTCTAAAGAAAAGACTTGCTAATATTTTTCTCTAAAGGACCCCAAAATTTGATAAATGTTGTCTTTCAACAGTGTCCTAGTCTTCCTTCATTTATGAAGGTGAGGTTATCCAACTTCATAAGGTACTCCAAATAAATTAGGCTGTGGTAATGCTACATTCTTTTGATGCAGAAATGGATAGTATCTGGAATTCAATGCTAGATATAAATTAGTGAATTGCTGCTGAGTTTTTGCATCCACCCCTTCTGAGCTGCTTTTAATCTATATGTTTGCTCCTTACTTACACCAATTAACCACATGCTAACTTACAATATAGTAGGTCTTCAAGTTTTATGGGCTTTTGGGTTTTTTTTGCATCAGATTCTTAGTGTTTTTTCACTTCAAAAGCAGCAGGGCCAATGCTCTCAGGTCCCCCTGTCCTGTGATTGCTCATGGTGGGCAGATATGTTTGTGATTATGAGCTCAAATTTTAATCAGAGTCTATGCTGAGCGTGTGTGACCAGTCAGACTGGCCTGAGGCATGTTCATTCCTACAACCAGCAATGGGTAAAGGGATGTGAAACTCCCACTGCATCAGAAAACTTCTAGCCCACATGGCAGATGAGAAGATACTCATTTACAGCTCAGGTGATGTTTTTCATCACTCTACAGTATGGTTTGAACTTGCATTTTTGAGTTGAGAAGGATGTGGTTTAGCTATTGTAATGCTGTGTCCCAGAAGTATGAAAGGGAGTAAAGATTTATACTCCAGGCATCAACTCCCCTTGGGTCAGTGTATTGATTAGTCAGTAGGAATAACAGATTTCAAACTGAGTCTCATAAAATTGCTAAAATGTAGCGTGAGAAATGTCAGTCTGTCCCCCTCTGTGTGTAATCTGTTCAGTGGAGTATCTGGAGTTTATACAGAGATGGATGGAGAACAGGGTTTCCTTGATCCTGCAAAACACTTTTTCATTCTCTTCTCTGGTAAATGGGGGAAAAATCTAGTTCCTCTTTCTGTCTTGATATAATAGACACAAATTGATCTGCTGTGACCTTGCTACCAGACATTTTTCTTTTAATAATATATGTGTGTAGTACTGAGATGTTCCCATGGAGATTAGTTCTGTGCTGTAGGCCATTAGCTTGTTTCCTTGGTATCATTTCAGGGCACACTTATCCTTCAGCTTGTCCAAGTTAAAAACTAACATAGGGATTGACAGTGGGCATGGAGTTTTCTTTGGTACTGTGCTTTGGAAGGAGGCAAGGTCATAAAATTTTGGGGAAGACTTCTAAGTAGCAAACATTCAGCCTTGTGTGTGACTTAAGCATAATGTCAAGATAGCTGAAAATTTGCATATTTTTCTTTCAAAAGGAATGCTGAGATAGTTGTATTCTCTTTAAATTCTGATATTTATGGTTCTGAGGGTGCTAAGATTCTGGTTAAATCTCTGGGAAGTGATACTTCTTTCTGTTTCTAGTACTCCATCATGTTTATTTGAAGGTGACTAGTGGTAAATGTAGAGAAATTTAAATCTTAAGGAGAGAGCAGAGGTCTTCTAGGATAGGAAAAATTTATTTTATTGATAAAAGCATTATCCTTCTGAAATACTACCTAGATTTAATTTTTTTTCCTATACAGGACAATGAGAGAAGGTTTTGTTTCCTTTGACTTTATTTTGAAGACAAATAAATGATATTTCATGCAGCATATATTGAGTTTGATGTATTGCTTCTAGGTTGATACTCTGATACCTTGACAACTGTAATTTAGTGAAAAGAACTAAATGGTTGCAAGCTATGATCATTGTTGCTGCTTTAAAGATGAAGATTATATATTGAGTTAACAAGTTCCATTTTTCATCTAACAACAATGAAAGTCCAAGTTTATTCACAAAATTTAGTAACTCCAGCAAGTGTTGGAATCAGCAAGTGATCAACAATGAGCTATTTCAAGTAGTTTGCAGACTACATTAATTTTCCTTTTTCCTCTCTGTTCTCCCTGTTTCTTACTGCATGTATCACTTCTATACCTTTTATTTTCAAGATCAGCAGTGTTCAGTTATTAAACAAAAGAAATTGAACCCTTACTTTTAGGACAATGGGCTTTTGCTTGTAGTTGGAAATAGAATTTGACAAGCATTTTTTAGTTGTTGATGAATGCAGTTACCTTATGTTGTTGGTACATTTGCAGGCCTGGAGTTCCTGTGACCATGCAGGCATTTTCTGAGGAAGACAGGAAGCTGTGGATGGAAGCCTTGGATGGAAAAGAAGCTGTAAGCATAATTTTTAAAATATTCTTTTATAGTGTAATGGGGAATTATCTCATGCTCTGCTTTCTTATCTCATTTATACTTTAATAAACTGGCATTGTGTAGTTTGCAAAATGATAGATTCAATGAATAAAGGATAAAAGTGAAATAAAACTCAGGAGAGATGAGTAACTTGGTAAAGCTCAATGTAGCTAACTGCTAATTCTGATATGAGAATTTTTCATTGTAATGACAGCATCAATTTTTTATAAATGGTTTCCCATCCCAATGATAATATTGGTGTTGTAGAAAATATCTAGTATAACCATGTTCACTTAGTCTTATGCTTACATGCTGAATTCCAGTGGCAAAACTTGCATAAGTGAGTTACATGGCATTATTATTTTATTTTTTTAAAACCGTATCAAAAAATTCTTGTCAATGGGCCTGAGGTTGTACATGAATGTGCTTAATTTCTGGCTCTCATCAGGAAACGGGTCTGAAATGTTGAATTGAAACACACTATTTATTCTTACAGTGATAAATATATTGGTCTTGTGGGCCAGAAATGATGGGGTTTTCTAGACAACAACACAGTCACATGTCTGCTGCAGTTGTTTGACTGACCTCATTGTTACACTAATCTGGTTTCATTTGCAGAGGTGTTTATTACCATGGCATGTTGACTGAGCTGGACTCCCCAATAAGTTTAAAACTTCTGGGAAAGCCAAACTGGAACATAATCATCACATTCTTAATATTTGAATGACCTTGAAACGGTGGGAATTTAATCTGCAGAGTAACATAGGAACATGGAACATAAATCCCTGTTAATTTCTGAGGGGGCACAGCCCACTGGTCCTGCTGTTAGAACTGCTGGTGATGCTATGTTCTGGCTGTAATCAGCTGTATTTGTGCCTACTGAGCATCAGGATTGAGAGTATCTTCTTCTTCTGGTTTCATGAAAGTCTTTAAAATAATTTGTCTTTTTTACTCTTTTTGTGTTAGCTGCTTATCAACTTGAATAGAGCGAATGCAAAACAAGAGGGAAGTAAGTATTTGAATTAGCATTAAGGCTGATTTTGTTAATATTTTAAAATTGAGAATGGCAAAGGTAATTTGGGTTTTTTTCCCTTAATTATTTTGCTTTCAAATCTTCAGTTTTGAATATTCCTTGTAATTTTTGTAATTATAAGTAATTAATTAATTTTGTAATTATTGGAGTTTTCATACTAACTCAATATTGTATAGGACTGGACATAAGCTGGAGAAACAGTCTGATTGTTTTTGCCAATTTACTTCATGCCTGAAATTGATTCAAGGGTGAATTTATATGTAAATGCATCACAATTTCTTAATCCAGATTATGTGTACATTTCTGTTAGAATGTGAAGGTATGGTTTTAAAAGCAGTTGCAGCTGAAGATCAAGATCAGCACAAAAGCTGAATTTGTGCATTTAAAATATAAACCAAAATATAGAAGTAGAAGAGATGGCTTTCTTTACACATTAGCTTTCTTCTGTTGGCGAAGTATAAGAGTGAAAACAGGTATCCTTCTTTGATTATGAGACAATTTATGCTTGCTTTTTTAAAAACTTGAAATTGCTGATTCAAGCTGGATTCTGTTGGTATTAATAGAAATTTTTCCTCAGATTTGTCTTTTCATGGTGCAAGTCAAGGTCCCCAGGAGCAAAAAGGCCAGATGTTTGGGGGAAGGGCAGTTTTGCAGTATAAGCTTTTAAATGAAGTTTTGATGTGAAGAAAAACAGTAAGATAGAAACAACAAAGGAATGCTGGAGCTCAGCTGTTGTCCTGTTCATGCATCTGCTTTCATGTAGTCAGATGATTAACTGCTGTGAAAGGATATACATGTGTCCTGTATCTTAAGTGTGGGAATTTCTTTGGCTGAGGGTAGGACTCTGTAAAAGCCCTGCTGTTGATAATTATGTTTTTCCATCATAAGTACTTCCTTGTCCCATTTGGTGAACTCTCTCAGATGTTGTCGATGTAGCAGTAAGTACTATTAAATTCCATCTTGCATCTGCCAACATGTGTAACTAATCAGAGATCCCATTCTTCAAAGGATGCTGCTGTGAACAGATTCACTGAAGCCACTATCACCAGAACAAGCCTTTACTTCAGCTAGGCAGGCTCGTGAAGGAGAAAAGCAGAATTTCTCTATAAAAAGTGATGTATTCTTCAAATTTCAGAATATTTATAGTTTTGCCTCAAAATGCTTTATGATTAAGTCCAGCCTTATTTTCAGTGAAAGACGTAATTGTAATGGTGCTTTAAAACTGTTCAACCCCCCCTTTTTTTTTTTGTAGGTGCACAGTTGGATAAGATAGGGTTCACCATCATCAAAAAGTGCATCAGTGCTGTTGAAACACGAGGTAATGATCAACCCAACCTGTTTGTGAAGGAGGTGAAGCAGCTGGTCTGCTGAAGAAGGTGGTAAAGTCTCCTGTAGATCTCCGGAAAAGACTTTGCCATAGAAGACGTTTCACTGATTACACTAACCAAGACAGGAGTCTGTCCAGTCTGTCCTTTTTTGCATGGCTTTCTTTCAAGAAATGTGTTTGCCAGAAGTGCTCACAAGTGGGGAATAACACCTCTCTTGACAAAGGGAGACAATTTTTGTGCACAAAAGCTAAGAGAAACCTGTTGTGTTTTGTAGGCATTGCTTGCACCTTTGCTTTGCTGTTCGAATAGAGTAATTTATTTCAGTTTCATTTCTGGTCAGTCTCTTACGGCAGAAGAACAGGACCTGAGCAGGCAGGTGATTAACAAAGTGTTGAAGTACTTTTCATGGAGTTAGTTTCACTCCAGGGACAAAGATGCTGTCAGGATTTATTGTTGCATATACTCATTGTTGTACTTCCAGAATTGGAGATGGAGGAGAGGTGAGTGTGCAGACAGTGTTCAAGAGGTATTTGGGATTGATTTTGGAGAGGCTCTGCTGAAGTGTGTGCTGACCAGCCGTTCTGAAGCTCACTGCACGTACATGGCATTATGTGGAGAACTGGCTTGTTTGGTTGTGTTTTTTAAAAAAAGAGGTGAAGGCATGAAAGTAGGTAAGGTTACAGTATATTTCTCAGTTTGTTAAGAGATGTTGTAATTTCTCTATGTGCATTTTTGTTTTCTCCTAAATTGTTGACTTTGCTTCCTACTCTCAAAAGGGACACTTAGAATTTTTCAGGAGCTGGGTCTTTTTTTCTGGAGGTCTGGCATTGCACAGGGCAGAATACTTACATCTTTTTGTGTATCACAGTCCAGCTGAACTAAGATGAACAGGAGAGCAGCTTTATGCTTGCTCTCAGTGCAGCGTCTTACTGAAAAAGTGTCTTCCATGTATATGCTTACTATACAATATTATTAGGAACACAAGCAGCGTTTTTGATACCTAAAGTTTTGCATTTCAACAGCAAGAAGTATCTGAAGTCCTTTTTCTCTTAGACATTTTTGTATCAGTTCTGTCTGATGCATTAAAGATGTTATTCCAGATTAGGCCATATTCTATCTGGTGTTATTTTTGTTCATTCTGTTCTTTTAAATATTTTTTCAGATAAGTTTGCCTGTCTCATCACTTTAAAATTTCAGTTACTGGCATTTACAATCTGAATATTTGAGCTGGAAAACATTGCAGATAAAGCTGACGTCCTACAGATAAGTTGTCTTCACCACAAAACCCTGTCTCAATAGTGTCTGGATCTTCTCTTTACAGTGAATGAAGCAGATTTAATAAAAAGGGTGGCATGTGCTCATGTAATGAAAGGCTGGTTTTGGCCTATAGTACAGTTACAGGCTACCTTACAATACTTCATGAATTCTCCTTGCTATAAGCAGTGTGGAATACACTATATTTTGTTTTTTTATTTATAAATGTGTTCAAATAATTTTCTTTAAGTTGTGGGTTGATTATTTTTTTCTTTTTCTGATACTCTACAAGAAAAGTGAAACAAGAACACAGCTGTGGAAAAAATGTGGACACTTTCTTCATGAAATGACTATTTGGAAAAATGTTTTTTGTTGCCTTTTTTTTTCCTCGGGGCTGTGGGTGGATAGGTTAAACTGAATGGAGGTTTAAGTTCACTCTGTCCTTTATGCCTTGATTTAGGGGCGCGTAAGAAGGTGCAAAGACAAATTATGAGCCTTCATGGGTTAGCAACATTTCTCCCCATAGTGGGGTCTGCCCTGAAACATACTTGGGAAAGAATTTAAGTTCCCCAAGTCTATGCAGACTTTGCACCTCTGCTGTCCTATGTACACAGTCTCTGTAAGATGTGCAGTCAGTAGAGTGCTTTGTGAAAAAATTAAAAAGACTTGTGTCTATTAATTTTGTTTCAGAGAGTACTCAAGAAAGAAAATAAATCAGTTTTCAATTCATATTTCTCATCCTGGGGTTCCAAGAATATATTTAGGTGAGGTACTACCTTCCAGGAACTCAACAATCCGCTTAGTTCACTTTCAATCCACTTGATTTTTCCATTACATTTCAAACAGTCGTTGATGATTTCCTGTTTACTGATTGTGCACTTAACATCAACTGCATTTAAAAAACAAAACAAATAAACAACTCCAAAACAAAACAAAAAACCTCTAAAGGACCTTCTGCTGATGTTTGCTGAGCTAAACAAACGGAGGGCCAGGAGAGCATTCAGTTGTTTGTCTCAAAAGAGTTTGGACAAATAGTTGTATGATGAAGAAAATCCATCTCTCAAGCGGCAGAATTTTCTACCTGTACTTTTCCTTGAAAACCATTTTTACTTGGTTATTTTACTTTAATGATAACGCATCAAAAGCAAGTTATATTCAGCAGGAGAAAACAGGACAGATGCTTCTTCAGAGACGGTGTTTGTGTGCCATGTTTTTATCTCTTTTAATCATAATGGGTGTGAGGTTGGTGTGGGTGGGAAGAGAGGACAGTCTAGTGTGGGTGGAAACTGAGAATAGTCTTGTCATGTCACAGCAGAAGTAGTCTGGTATTCAGAGAGAGAAGAGCATAATGGAGATATTGAACATAAACTTGTCAATGGATAATTTTTTTTCTCAGTTATGTTCCCTTTTGTAAAGCCAAGAAGGGAATTATTTGCTCTGAATGAATAGAAGTGCAAAAATCGGTGTCTTGGTTAAAATGCATGTGAGCTTCTGATTCAGCTTTGCCTTACGAGAGATTGGCTATGCTTCACTGGTAGGACATGCTGAGGCATCAGGATATGCATCCCATCTCTCACATACTGAGCACTGTGCTGGTTGGATGCGCATCTGTGTTTTGTCTTGGAGAGAGCGTTTTGGGATTCTCTTTGGAGTATTTCGTTTATTATTCTCTACTGAGAATAATAGAACAGGGTAGATGTTTATAGAAACACCGAAGAGCTGTGTGCTCCACTAGTAGAGACTCTGTGCATGTTTTTGTGTGCAAGTAGCTGGTTGCACCTTCTGAGGGGATATGATGGATAAAGTTTGCCGGAGCAGTATTTGTCTTGAGCTTAGTGCTAGTGGAGCTGCCAATCTGAGCTGCAGAGAGAGATGGCAGCATTGAGCTGCATGACCAGGCTGGCTGCTCCTCAGGAAGAAAGTACATGGTGAAGAGGGAATAGAAAACCTTTGCAAGTGACATAAAACCCTCTGTCATTACCTTGAATTTAGAGTGTCACTTGTATGGCTGTTTCTGTGCCATGGATTTTGGTATAAAAATTTGTATTTGCAGCTATATTGCAAGTCTGTGTCAGCCTCATGTACAATACCAGTCGCAAAGTAAACTTGCCTACTCCATACCTTGCTTACAATAGTATAAATTACTGTCTTGCTTTCAATACCTTATATTTCTAAGCATGCTTCACAAGCTGTGCCCCTGTGCCAGATTCTGTATCAGGCAGCCAAACATCTTGAGATAATGTAAATGTGAAGGAAGTTGTGCTGCGGGGCTTTACCATTCCAGGTTGCCAATAGTGGTTGAGCCGGCAGACACAGCGTCTGAACCCTTCAGCATTTCAGGCAGTGGTGAGCTATTCCTTGCAATGAGTCATCCTGTCAATTGTGTTCTGTAAATGCCAAGCATTATCAGTGTTGGATGTGCTGAAGATCTGAAATGTGCAGATTAAATCACAAGTAGGACTGTTTCAAACCAGGTTTGTATATTTTAAATAAAACATCATTTGAAAGTATGGTTAAAGGTATCATCTCAAACTATGTTGAAATATTAATGCCTCTGCACTCCTTAATGTCTGCTAGCAATTTGCTATGCTTTTTTCAGGTTGATGAATTTGATAATGATCAATTATCTGATAATCTCTTTCATAGACTCATGATTATTGCTGGAGGATTGTCATAGTTTAATACTACCATTTTCCAGAGACTTCTGCATTATCATGTCTGTTTTAATACTGAAGAATAGGTTTTGGGGTTTGACCTTGATTATTTCTAAGCCTGTAAAGGTATGTTTGGAATCAACTGTAAAGTTGATTCCCCCCAATTTTAATGTTAGAAGCACAGGAAATCACAAATCAACTTCTGAGATAAGCAAAAGCTGAGTGTGACAGTATTTCTTCAGCTTTTTTTATCTTGCATATGATGCAGAAGGCTTGTTCTGTGGTACTGAAAGTAGTAGAAGACATTGTATAAAAAAAGTGTGATGCATTTTGGTGAAGCTTAGTACCAGAATTTTCCTGGACACCTCCGAGAAGTTTGAAGCAAAACTATTTGCTGCTCTCAGGACAGATTTGTAGTGCTTTCTTGTTTGGAGTGTATCAAGGACTTTATTGTTGAGGTTTTTTTTTTAGTGTCTCCAAGTGGTGCATTGCATGCTATCATACTTGTTCTAGGGATCATTGGAAAACTTACTTGGTTGTGTTGATAACTTTCTGTTTTGAGAAGAAAAGTGTTGTGGTCCCATAGCTGTTTTGGTTTTATTCAGTTCATGCTTTTGTGCACAGCTAAACTGTGAGCATACTCCTGAGTTTTGCATTTTGATGAACACAGTTAAATAAAGGAGATCTGGCTTATTCTATTAATTTGACGCAGCTCCGAACGTGGCATCTAGCTTAAGGCTCAGCACCATTCCAGCAGTGCCTGCATCCTGAGGAGGAAAAAGGGCCAGTTTTGCCCAGGTAGAGCAAGCAAGGGAAGGAGCAGCTACAGCCCTGGGACAGGGGAAGGAGCAGTGCTGGCAGGGAGGAGTTCAGCAGGCTCAAGAATCTGGGATGGCTGAGGAGGCTGTGGACTGTGTGAGTAAGAGGAAGGCATCAGAGAAGAGAGAAAAGATGCAGCAAGGCTAGGCAGGAGGAGGTAGAAAATGCCAAGTTCTCTCTACCATATTGAGAATTATTGCTGTGTATTATGGCTCTGTCTGACAGTAATTCATTAAAAGGCTAATGATTTTTACATACTTCATCTAATATTTATTTGGGAAGAAACTTTTTCTCATATTACTGGTTTTAATTTTCCTTCTCTGTGTTGGAACAGCTTGGTATTGAAGCTGGGAATTCTCCACAATTCTTCCTTTGTTGAAGGATATTTTGAATAAGAATAGCACATAATCTGTTATTTGAAAATACTTCCTTGGAGTAGAAACACAGCTATTTTGTGGCATTTCTACTCTTCCAGGCCAGTGTGATTATGAAGGTAGATTGTGTTTGTAGATGACTGCTTATTATGAGGCCTCTCAAACATCTGTGTACTGTAGCATTTTACCTCCCACTGTCTAGGCTCTGAAACAGTGCAGCAGACAAAGACTACCTTATTTTGCCCTTTTTCTTCCCTGCCCCTTCTCTCCCTCCCATTTTTTTTTTCAATTTATATGCACAATTTTACTTCCCAGGGGATAAAACTGGGAAATGTAATAGAAAGCAAAAGCAGGGGAAGAAAAGGGGTAGAGAAGTGAATGTGTGTGAGATGATGGAAGGGCACAGAGGAATGCCAGAAAAGTGGTCTAGTGTCCATATAGAATGGGACTAGGGGACTGAAAATACTGTGCTGGTTATGGGTCCTCTGTTCATCCCAAGAAAAACTGTTCTGTAGCTTTTGGTGGTGCCTCTGGATGTAACTCCTATGTGGACCACAGTGGGTTGGAATGAGGCCTTGCATCTTAAATGGAAAGCATTTATAAACTTGAAAAAGTACTGATTTTGAGGACTGGGAATAGGCTTAGGTTTTTCTTCATCCAAAGTGTTTTAGTCACCACGTATAGGGGGGGGAAGAAATGTTAAAGTTATTGAAGAAATCCTAATTTAGCATTTGTTTGTTCCGTTCCTGCATTACTAGAATGTGGCTGTTGATGTACCCGAAATGCAATTTAAAAGATTTGAAATCAGACAGTGGTTTATTTATTTATTTTCAAGGAAATCTTTGTCCCTGTTTGATTCTCCTCTCAGTTCCAGAAGTGGAATTGAGGTACATGAAATCTTTATCAAAATATAACATGAATTTACCTTAAAAACAGAGTAACAAAAGGATTCTTCATTTATAATGTTGCTCTCAGAACTGTTAATACTATGTAGTCTCTCTGTCTTTGAAGATAATTTGTTGCCTGGGGCAAAAATTTTAATGCTAAATTTGACTGTGGTTGATTTCATGATTTTTTTAAATTTTTTTTTTATTTTTTTATTTAATAGGTATAAATGACCAAGGATTGTACAGAGTTGTGGGGGTGAGTTCAAAGGTCCAGAGACTTCTGAATTTGTTGATGGGTATGCCTCTATTTTACAAATATTTTTTCAGTATTTTTTTTCATGTTGTTTTACTGTCAATATTTAGTTTTTAAAGCACCTTCCAGTAGTTTGCTCTAGTCCATGCAAATAATCACCACATCATTGTGAGTTTCCTGACTTTAGAAATACCTGGATTAGTTGGTATGAATAAATTAAGAACTGCTATGAAACATGTAGGAGCAGAGATTGTGCTTTGTGCAAGGTTGATGGAAGTGGGATTAAAGCAGCCTAAGTTGAAGGATCTGGTCAGAAAATCCAGAATACCAAAGTCAGGGAAGTTTGAAGCTGGTTGCTTCATTGTTTGGAGTTTCCACCTTCCTTCTCCCATGCCTGGAATGAACAACTGTACCTGCCCATGTGTCTGTAGTTAATCACTGTGCGAAATAAGACAGTTGGTTTAAGCCTACTGTTAAAGAGGTTTAAGAGGAGGGATATGATATATGTATTAATAATAACTGTGTGTTGAGGCAGGAGACAGATGGAGAAAGGATTTGGTTTTGTAAACTTAAACATCTTAGGCTGTTTTATACCCAGTTAGCTAAAATAATTTGCAGAAATTTTTTTCTCCCTTTTCTTTCTGGAAATTTTGATGCATCTTTAATTCCAGTGACTAGAGTTCTTTTGCCACTTTGCTGTCCCTGGGGGAGGGAAAAAAAGAGAAATATTGGCACCTGGATGAAATCCCTCATCTCTCACCAAAGTAGTAGCTATGACTGCAAAATAAAATGTGCTGTGTTCCCCCATTTCTTGTCCTGAGCACTGACAGTACATGCAGTCAGACAAGACCACTGGGATTAGTTCATTTTTATAGAGCTTCCAAACCTGTCACTTGACAGCAAAGGTCTGATTCTCAGGGATTCATTGGTATGCAAAGAAGCTTGTTTGCAGTTTGCACCAGGCTCTTCTCCAGAACCATGCATGCTCCATCTGTGCTGATAACACAGTGTTCTTTGGCACTGCAAACTGAAGGAAGCCAGAAAGTGAATTCATTTCATTACCCCAGACATTATGTGAATGACAAAGCGCTTTTATATTATATGCTGCTGTCAGTTCAGTGCCACCTGTAAGACTTTTTCTTTTCCTTCCTTTATTTTTTCAAACAGCCTGTCTCCTCAGAAATGATAAGACATCTTGAGACTTGAGGACCTGCATGTCATATCAATCTGTCATAATGACCTTGCTAAATATTAATTTATGATGTCTTACTTTAATAAATATTAACAGCACCCTGAAGTACTCCATTAGTAAACCTTTAAAGTATTACAGAAAAAAAGGCTCTTTTTGGAAATACAAACTGGGATTAATAAAAATGACTGATCTATAACAGATTTTTATAGTTGTTTATCTGTGTTGGGGTTAGCCTCAGTAAGCAATAACCATCTTTAGCCATTGACCATGGGAAGAATGACATGTTGTCACTCAGAGAGCCTTGATTAAATGTGTTTGATATCACAAGATGCTTTTCAGTTTTGTTCTTGCTGGCTTAGCTTGGGCGTGCAGGTCTGGCAGGCAGATTTTCCTTGCCGCCATTATTGGTATCCAAATTAAATAGACTCAGGTTGCCAGTGGTTCAGTAGCAGCTGGAAGAGTTTACTGGGGATTCCAGCATCTGCTTTTAGTTAATTTTTAAAATCAGGAACATTTTTTTTCATTCCCAAGTTTCATAAATTTATTTGACAAAGGAAGAATACAGTGGTGTCAAGATGAGGCAAAATACCGAACAGGAAAAAGTTAGTGTGCGAGCAGGTGCTCTTTTCTGATGATTTGTTGAAAGTGATCCTATCTCTGCTCTTTATGTATCTGTCCTCAGAGGAGAACAAAGAGGGTTCCTTTTTGATATACAGTGGTACAGAGAATTTAAAATGACTGATTAATCTTTAATCCTTTGTCTCTGGACATACTCTTAGGTGCCCTTTTATATGAAAGATTTTTCAGAATCATAAAAAACTCATATTAACTTTCAGTATTTTAAAATGTTTGATAAGATTTCAAAGTATTTTAAGCTACCTATCACTGACCATGAAATTCACAGTTGGAAAGGCCTTGTGTGAAAAAAGTCTTCCAAATGGTAACCAGGGACGTAATTTTTTTTTTGTAGTTTTGTCTCTTTTTCAGATTATTTTTTGTAGAATTTTGGAAAGTCGACTGAGAGTTAAGAGAGTATGGGAAGACCAACGTGTGGTTTTCTAGTACTATGACTGCATAGATTTTCAGTGGTAATGCAAAAATCTAGTGGAGCTAAGTCTCTGCAAAATAAGGCTTAGCAATCAAATACATAATTCTACTTGAAAAAAAAAAAAGGTAATTTTACAATTGACTTAGTCCATGAAGTTACCTGTAACTGGTATTGTGCTATTTTGCAGCAATGATCTTGTTTAATTTCAAAGGGAGGCATCTGGTGAGGAAAACACTTTCTACCTTTTAAGGGAAAATATTAAATTAACCAAATACCTCATTGTAAACAGGGATAGAAAGCTAGAACTTCCAATATTATGGAAATGTGTTACCAGCACTACATTGTGAGTTGTCAGGAGTCTCAGTTCTGGAAGTGCATCAGGGCCCAGTTCCTGTTTCATCCATGATCTGCGTTATAGATCTGATGCAGCTCATTCCCTACACCCTGTTACATAGATTTTGTACAAACCACTGCATGGATCAGCTTTCAGATGGACCATTGCCTGTGGGAAGGGACTGCTGAGCACTTGCAGTTTCTGCTGATGAGTTCAGGTTTGATTTCTGATGCTGTCTGGTGTGAAAAATACCAGATATTACATGTAGCAGGAAGCTTTCGGGTACTTCTGCCTTCCCAAAGCTAGCAGGTTTCAAAACAATGACATGGAATTTCTTGTTAATTTCTGTACAGAAGATGACAGTATACATGCACATCTACAGCGGGCATATAGCATATGAAAGCAGGGAGAGTCTTCTCCTAACCAGCTTAGTGAACTGGACAGTTTTTATAAACTCTGGCTCCCTTATTGTCAGAAAGATTTGCATAAAATTTAGAGCTGATCTGTCAAAAGCTGTTCCTTAAACATGCACAGTTAGTTTTACAGGCATAAAGTTGCCCTTGAGTGCACAGTGGCTGTTACATGAGCAAGTAGCATGAAAAAAGCTAGAGTAATATTTCTTAAAATCTGGTTGAAGTTCCAGTTCTTACTGAAAAGGAATGTTTGAAGTAGAGGGGGACAATAGAGCAGGAATAGCAAAATCTCTTGGGTAGTAGGGCACAGAGCAATGTAAAGCAAATGCCAAATCAAAAATGAAGAAAATGTCTTTAAATCTTGATGGCTTTTACAATCAAACTAGGGGTTTGTAGCAGGGCTGTTTTTTTTTTTGTTTTTTTTTTTTTTTTTTTTTTTTTTTTTTTTTCTCCAAGAGATAATGAAATGTTTCAAACATACTTTCTATTTTTTATTTCAAGAGGCTCGCTTTGGAATTCAGATGCCTGTTGTTTTCCTCCCAAAATTCATCAACAAATTTCAATGAACAGAGTGCATACTTTGAATGTAAAGGAGGTTGATGATTATGAAGCAGCTATTTAAAAACTGGATATTACATAGTGATTTAGTAACAAAACCCCCATAGATTTTGTAGCTTCTGATATGATGGCAGTTTTTATTTAATTAATTCAGGAGACACATATTCTTCTTGAAAAAGAGAATTTGAGCATGGAAACAGCTAGCATGCTAAAAAGAAAGAACCTTATATTTGAGACAATCCTGAGTATTTGGTGGTTGGGTAGTAACAGTTTGCTAGAAAATGTTATCTGACCTGTATTTTAAAATGAGATTTAAATAATTGATATAATGAAGGAGAATATTCAGTTACAGAAATAATTGCTTGGCACAGCTTTTAGAACAAAATTATTTAGTCCTGGTAAAAGGACTGCACCTTTAATCAGGGATCCTAATTTGATTTTTTAAATGTGTCTGTCGTTTGTCTGACAAGCGAAGTAACAAATGAATTCTGAATTGTATGAACGAGTCCACACGTAATCTGTGTCAGCCACTGCAGTGACTGGCAGAAATATGTGGCAGTAAATAATAACAGGAACGTCAGCAAACACATAGGGCTAGGCTGGCCGTATACATGTGCTCTCTTCTTGTGTCAGCCAGCTATGGCTTCCTGCTTTGAGGCCAAAAGGGTTTTTTTTGATTGCAAAACATTCCAGTGTGCTGTGTTGTTTGCGATCTGTCAAAAAGTCTTCAACCTGATGGGTAAATCAGACAAACCTATTTGGTTTAGTCTGTCTTGTTCCGAGGCTCTACAGACTAACCTGGGAGAAGGCAGGAGTTCTGTGGTCCTGACAAATGGTTAAGCAAACAAGTATTTCTTGTCCAGTGGCTCAAACTGATCGAGTAAGGCAAACATTCAGCAAAGACTCTTTTTCCTATTTTGGAAGCACCTCTTAAATGTTCTCACACAATGCAGAGGGTCATGCTGCACTTTGACTGTTCTCATCAACAGTTTACAAGAAAAACTATGGAAAGAATTTATCACTTTAAATAAGAAAGAAAAGAGTAAAAGATAAATTCTTCTTAGAGAGTCTTTTTTCCCTAAACTGTTTTTTTACATCTTTCTGTGTTTGTGAACATCTCTTGTTTAATTAGAGGTGTGAAAATTCAATTGCTATAGAGATCTTTTTGCATGAGGGTGGTTTTTAATCCTTCATTAAAGAAAAAAAATCAGCAGTAAATAGTTCTAAAAACAAAATATGAAAATGGAATTTATAAACAGATTTGGATATTTGGTCTTCTTCGTATCACTGAACAATAATAAAAAGGACGTTGCTTCTGTGTTCATGTGAGCAAACACGTATTGTTGAAAGTCAATGTGTTGCTGTTCGTGTAACTCATACTGAGTAAGAATTCCCTTTTTTCATGTCCCTTTTCTCTTTCTGTTTATTTTCTAGATTCAAAAACCTGCAATGAAGTTGACCTGGAAAACTCTGTAGATTGGGAAGTAAAGACAATTACTAGTGCTATGAAGCAGTATCTGCGGTAAGGCTGTCTGTTGTTTATTTGGTTTTTTAGACTATAAATTCTTATTTTAGTTCTCCTATGCAGTATGTTAAGCTGCACTAGCTAGTTTTTCTATGTTTTGGAATAGGAGCTCATTTTGTTCAAATACCATGTTTGTTATTTGTTTTGGGGGAAGCAGAATACTTCAGCAACACTAATACTAATGTTCATATGAGACAAGCCCCCATACACTTTGGTGTTAGACACAGAAGTGTTTCACTGATGGTTCAGAAACCTGAAGTGTTACTAAACTTGCTGAGAATCATTACTGAAAGTTAGCTAAGATTGTTTAAATTTGTTTCCTTTTTGTGTTTGTGTGGTGGAATGAAAAGAGGGAAGGCTGTAAAATTTTTAATATTTCCCTCTTTTCCTTTTGACCCTTGCTCTGCTGTTATGTGTGCAATAGTAGTAATATTTTGAGTGTCAAAATTTTTAAATAAGAATTTCAAATATGTTTGCTATTCAAATGGCTTTGCCAATTCCTAATAAAGCTATTTTAGTAAATTGCCTAAGAACATAAAATGTCACACTTTTGTGTATCTCTTGTAATGTAATGCAAACACTGTACTTTTAATCTGCTATTTTTATTGAATAAATTTTATTACAACCACTATCAATGAGTGCTGCAGAAATATCGTAAGGATACAACTCTTACATAGTATAGAAAAGTATTAAAAAAAAAAAGCATAAGTGTACATGATAAAGTATTTCTCCCCTACAGTATTTCCCATCTGAGTGTTTACTCAGATATGCAATATTTCACGAGCATCAGTAAAGTCAATATAATAAATGATTTTAACTCTGGTGGTGGTGGTTGTTGTTAGGACCTTAGTGTCTTTGCAGTAAGGCATTGACTTGTCATTATTAGCATTTAAAAAGTGCTAATGAAGAATGAATTGCACAGTATTTGTGTACAATCTTGGTGTTGAAACTGGAAAGGTATATTATGATAGAGGCATCATTTCAGCTCATGGAAGGTGAATGGATTAATTTTGTCTTATTTTCCTGAAAATACCAAGTTTTCCTTTTGTTCGAGAAATCATTGAATTCAAGGGCGTTTGTAACAATGGTTGCTTCCAGTGTGAGGATTATGCTAGTGAATGTTAAAAAGGCTTCCTGATTAGAGTAAATGCAGCTTGAAGAATATACAGTTAAATTTATTATATCATCCTTGTTTTACAGAAGCCTTCCAGAGCCACTGATGACATACGAGTTGCATGGAGAATTCATTGTTCCTGCCAGTAAATACATGACTGTAGTTCAAATAGAAATCTTTTGTTGTTGTGCTGTTATGACCTCAGGAGCACTCTGCAAATGCAATTCCAGAAAAATGCTTCATCCCAGTGAAAATATGGGAACAAAAAATAATAAATGATTTAAGAATATGTTTTAATCAGTATTTAGTTCCAGTGGGTGTCACATATAGTGTGACTGCCGAGCACAGTTTTTACTTTTATGGAAAAACTTTTGGATAGCCAGTGTAAACATTTATTCTTATTATCTTAATTGCATAATGATAAGCATCTACTTAATCTGTGATTTTTTTTTGCCTTCCATTTGTAAAGAGTATGAAGCTTAGCAAAAGAAAGTACATTCATTTGAGCTCATTTGAGTTCTTAAAGCAAAGCTGCCTGACCCTTGTTTTCAGTGCCTTGCTAGCTCTGTGTGTAGGCTGGCTTGAATGTTCCTCATGTATTAGAAGAAAGGAAATAGCAGGCCAGATTACACTGTGGCAGTTCAAATAAAGACTTGGAGAAGACGCAACAGCATTTGTAGCTCAGTTGTATGGTATCTAGTGTACATGGAATTTTTTTGGAAGAGGATAGAGGGAAACTGTGTAAGAAAATTTTTGGCAAAGTATCAAACAGATATTTAGCTGATTTTCTTTCCAGCCTGTAGCATGTCTGGCAAACTGTGGAAAGCAAAATTAAAATAAACTTTGAGACAATTGCTTTATCATCTTCAAATTGCTATAATGACTTTCCAGGACTGCAGAATGTGTTTTCTTCTGGTCCTTAATTCAAAATGAGAATTAGCTCAAGAAATTCATTGCCAAAGCACATGCTAGCAGGCAAGTGCTTAAACAAAATTTGACATCCTTACCTATATGGTGAGTCTTCACGTTTGTATTGGAAAGTGTTAAAATAATTTCTCTACTTCTGAAGTTTTGCCAGCAGTTTCCTCACTTTATTTTTCTTCATATTATAGTCTTTTTCAGGAAAGGATTTCAGTTTAAGTTACATGTTTGAGACAGTATGGTGTTCATAAGTAGTAAACAGCTCAGTAAAGGAGTTGGTTCTGGGGAGTGAAATTCATTTGACATTGCAGATCTGAGTTACGGTATGCTCAAAAATGGGTAGTCAGTGTTGTTTCCTATGTTGGCCATAAAAAGCCAACACTGAAAATAGCATGGAGTATCCTTTTCCCTGAAACTGTTGGAGGAAGAGCCAAAATTAAAAGGTTTTCCTTCAATTTCATTCTCTTTATACATATCAGTATAGATTGAAACTATATGAGCTTTGACTGTCTCTTGTAATTGAATCATTTAGCCATTCTTTAATTAGAATTTATGATCTCACATATACACAAAATAGTCTCACTTTAAAGAAGGCCTATTTTTTCTATGAGAATTTTGTGTAGCTCACTAGAAATTAAAACATTTTGGTTTTTTGGTAGCCTTTTTTCTTGCAATCTGTGCAGGGGTGTTCACTGCAAAAGAATGAAATACAGCCCTAAAATTTACAGCAATATGCAAAGAAAAAAAAAAATCTGAAGAATATGCACTGAAGAAATCTGGAGAAATTGTGGTATATTATAGGAAATACACTTAGCAAAGTTGCCTTAGAGAAAAATGGGACCTGATCATTGGTCCTCATGTCAAAATTTCTTGCATTCAGAATAGAGTCTAAATTTTTTCTCATTCTGCACTTTCTAGTATATATTGTTATAGGCAATAGAAATACTTCCATTCCTCTCATTATAACCACTACAGAGATGTAATTTTGTGATTTAATGCAACTTGAAGTAGGAAGATGGTTTATTTTCCTCTTTTACAGCTTTTTGTTTTCATCTGTGTACAGTGAAACCTGTAGGGGCCAAAATTATTCAATTTAATGTGCACCAGACAAAAATAAAAGCTCTTTGCTTATCTTTATTTCTGTACTGTACTAGAGATGCCATTGTTATTCAGAACCTTTGTCGTAGTATTCTCTGTAGTTTTTTTTCATGTTTATTCTTCTGTGTCTTCAGTGGTCATTAGGTATTCTAAGCATTTGAATCTGCATGCAGTTTCCTATGCAAGGTAGCCTAAATGCAGTATCATTAGGTGCACAGTTCCAACAAAACTGAATTCTAATCATGGGCAATCAGTTAATGATGCTGAAGTGGAAAGCAGTACAGTTCCTCTCTGTGGCACCCAGGCAGAAGTGAGTCTCATCATCACTGCAGACCTTGCAGTGTATTTCTGAGCAGATGAGTCCAATGCAGCAAAACAATAACTGCATCTATCAGTCTTTAAAAATAGATTAACAAAGGCATCCTTTTGCAGGTGGATTGAAAGATAAGTTCTCAAAATAAGTAATAAGTTGATAATTCTAGAACAATATTACTTGTGAAAACAAGCACATATGTTCAGTGTTACTATGTTTGGAGATACATAAGTAGTGAAGTGACATGTGTGCAGTATTTCTCCATGTAGGGGTAGGAGAAGGTTTGTGTTTCTGTGGATCTTATTTTAAATTTTTTGAGATATTTATTTCTGTATCCTATAGAAAGTGGGAGTCCGGAATCTCGAGTCAGTGCTGTTCACTTCTTGGTCCACAAACTCCCAGAAAAGAACAAAGAGATGCTGGACATTTTGGTGAAACATTTAGCGAAGTGAGTGCTATGACCTGCTTTCCTACCTTGTCAGAATTCTTGTCTTTACCTTTCTTTAACTACAAAGGCCTTTAGTGAAGTGTGACTGAAGCTGAAGTCCATTTTGATGATGTCATCCTCAACCCCAAGAACCAAACGTGCAAAAGCATACAAGACATTTGACTCACGCTGTGCGTATTTTGGCGGGAAAGGCAGAAATTTAAGACGTTAATGAAGCCATAGAAGTATTTATTTTAGCAGTCCTGCCAGCAGCTGAGGGTTTGATGGAAGTGAGAAAGGGAACATTATACTTTCTTTTCACAAATTCTGGCGGAGGGAATAGTGGAGATCTGTTAGCAAATTTAAGTTGGTTTTGCACTTGCCCTGGTCCAAGGCTAAGTGCATTTTATATATTTAAGTTCAGCAAGAGACTGATTTTGTTTTTAAGTTGCCAGTGGAAGTATGGCTTTTCAGTTTTCCAGAATTTAGTAAGACTTTATTTGAATAAACTTTGCACAAAACAAACTTCTAAAACATAGATTGAGGAAATGTAATGTTTTCATTTGCAGACTGCAGTTTCCAAAAGTAATGGAAATATTTCATAACCCATTTCCTGTTTTTTCCTTCAATTCTTTTCAAAAAGTGTTTCAAAGCATGCCAAGAGGAATCTAATGACTGTGGCAAACCTAGGGGTAGTATTTGGACCAACCTTAATGAGGCCACAGGAGGAAACTGTAGCAGCCATCATGGACCTGAAGTTTCAGAATATTGTCATTGAAATCCTGATAGAAAACCATGAGAAGGTAAGTTTTGCTATGTTTTCGCATTTCTGAGCATTGTCTGAAACAATCTGCTAGCCTTAATGGGGTTAAGCACAGAATTAGGCGTGACATTAAACTAATAGTTTAATTCTAAAGAATATTTTATATACACTGTATGCTTTTGGTTATTTATCCTTGATAATCATTCCTGTTCATGGGTGAACTGACATTTCAGAATGCATATTTCATGGCAGTAGTAGTGCTTCTGTGTGCATAGTACACCAGTAGATTTGCATTATGATATTTGCATTTGCTTTATTTCTGAGCAAAAGTGATACAAATCTAGAAAAGAGAAAGCCCAGGCTCAGTTTCTAGCTCTTCCATCAAAGCTCTTTCATAATTTTGACCAGGGTCTGAATTCATTGTTCTATGTCTTAATTTTATCTCAGAGTTCCCAGAGTAAAAAAGACGACTTTACTGTACTCTGAATTTTATGCGTAAAAAGCATTATGAGAGAGCCAGGTATTAACACTTCCTTTGTTTTCAGCTGAATGTGTGTTATTTTAAGCCTTTGTATTTGAGGTAGTACTGGAAATAGAAATTGTTCTTGCTGCTGTTACTGAAGTTGCCAGTTACTAAAGTACCTCACATGTAGAAGGTACTGTCCAGGTTATCACTGCATGTAATCTGGGATCTGAAATTAAAAATAAAAATAGTAGGAAAGTAATTTACTTGTCTCCTTATTTGGGTACTCATTTGGGAGTCCCTTGTGTCTAAGTTGACTTCTGTAACTGGATGTTTAAGGTACTTTATACTGTGAGATGGACAGCATCTCCCTAACTCTTACTGTCAAAAAAAAAAAAAGTGCTTTTGAAAAATCCCGAGAAGTGCTTTTTCCTCTCTCCTTTCTTAAGCACTCGGAGCATTGAAATTGTTATTTCCTTTAAAGGTTAGCAGTGTTGAAATTGGCTATTTAAGTCAAGTGTTATCTACTCTAAATAATAAATGTCTCAAGCTTTTCTGACAATGTAATTATGCTCCCTCCCTGATTGATACAGGCTGGGCAAAGCTGCTGTTGGCATAGCTGTGTCCACATGGTGGGTTTTGTTGGCTTAGTTGACTTACGGTGTAATGCTGTCCTCACACGCACACTGAGCAGATGTGGTATTACTCTGTTGGAAAAATACTGGGCTGCACATGTGGCTCAAGTTCTAAGCAATAAATATTCCAAGAGCTGTAAGCCATGGTATTAATTTTGTATCTTAGAAATGAAAGTAAACCTTGCAGTTGAGCTCATGATTTTAAAGCTATAGAGGTGACCACACAAATTAAAGGAAGTCGAGAGAGAGCAAGCAGAGCCAGGATTTTTTAATAACATGTGGAGGTTGAGTTGTGTTTATTCAAATCACCACAGATTAGCACCATCCTATTCTTATGCCAACTCAGTCACATGTCTCTTAAAATTGGACATCAATTTTACATTTGAAACATTAGTGGCCTTTCTTGCTCCTCTGAAAATGTGGAGAAGCAAGGAATGGAAAGTACATCAGTATAATACTGCATCATTTTCCATAATTTCTTGGTTTTATGCCTTCTTTAGAACTAGAAAGGTATAATTTTTTTAAGGGATTTCTGTCATTTCACTGCCAATTCTAACAGTGAGCTTGTCATCAGTGGTCTGCCTGCAGCAACCTCGCCCATTCTAGACCTGCTTCCAAAATGGAAGGCAGCCCCAAGTGTGACCTCTGTGTGTTTATAACAAAGGCAATGGAGAGGTGTGTTGAGGCATTACAAAAATTTTATAGTTAGACTGAATATGCTGTTTTTACAAGTGACATTTCTTCATTTAGGGCAGACTGAGAACTTACTATTAGAGTCAAGCAAGATCATTGCCTGTGTTATGTTCATTTTAAGCTGTGATTTTAAATTTCTATGCATTTCAGACTGTCTGAGAATCTTGCATTAGGTATTTTTATTTATAGCCCTGGTGAAGTCCTAGGAAATGTCTCTGTGGGTTTAAATATTTTAAAATATTTTGTTCAGCCACTACTCTGACTCTGCTAATTTTTGTCTTCTGCTGGTAGGAGCAAAGTTTGGAATTGTAGGAGAGTGATAGAGTCAAGATGGAGCTGCACTGACCCTTCACACTCGGTGCATATGTAATTTCCAGCTCTGGTACTCTGCAGAGAGCCATTTCTTTTCCCCTGTAGCAAAGGAAATGACCAACAAACTTTCCAACTGTAAAGCAGGAACCATGAGCATTTCTGGTATAAATACAGAAACCTGGTAGGCAGAATGGTAAAAAAATGGTTAGGATTCCTCAAATATTTTTAAATTCCGTTAATGCCCATCATGTCTTTTGTGGATAGCTTTATTGAACAAGAATCACTGTTCATTTTTAGGAGGAGACATAGGTGGGTTACTGGCTTTGAAATCCTCATGCAGTCATTTCAGTATTATCACTTTGCTGGGTTCTAATTAGAGAATTTCTGTGCAATGAATGTGTGGAAACCTGAACACAATTATTTGCCCTACAATAAGAGTATCATGCTTAGTGAATAAGCTGGTTTTGTTGTTTTTTTGTTTTTTTGTTTTTGTTTTTTTTTAAGCTTTGTTGATACGTACATCCTCCTGGCTAGAAACCAGTAGGTACCACTTCCACCTTGTTTACAGGCTGCATATGTACTTCCAATTAATGTCTGTGAACCAATTACAGTGTGTTGAGGAGGGGATGTTTTGCAAAATGCTGAGATTGGAACACTGAAGCTAGACCATACCGTCTGATGTGTTGCTTAAATGGCATTAGAATTGCACAATGATTAAGAGTAGGAAGGGATAGAAGAGCTTCGGGGGGGAATTGGTTAGCTCTTGCCAGTTCTAGGCAGGTCTCTGTCAGGTAGAGTATTTCACAGTGCCCACTTAGGAGGTGAGCTGCACAAGCAGATCTTTGCTTTGAAAGAAAAGGACAAAAACTAGACCCAAGCTGAGATATTTTACTCAGGACTGTCAGAACCACCTGCTGTGGAAGCAAGGACAATCCAGAAGATAATTAGACCCATAAAATGTCTTGTCCTATGGCTACAGGGGAAGGACAGATAAGGGAAGGATAGCCAGATTTTGTGTCCTATATTTTTCCCTTCACTAAAGAAGCATCAAGAAATTCATGTTTGTGTCTCATCATTATGTTTATTTTGCTTTGAGGTAACAAGCTCAGGAGCTGACTGCAGCTGTGCTTGTACAGTGCCTGGAGCAATCTTGGCCTTTGGTAATCTTATAATGAAAAGTCTTAGTCAACTTGGCCCCCCAAAAAAGGTTTTGATTTTTCTTCTTTGCCTCCTCCAAATGAGTTTCAAGGGTTTCAATTAGTTTTTCTTCCCATGGGCTTAACAGATTGGACATCTTGGACATTTTAGCTCTTCTGGTCTTTTCTCTGACTTGTGGTGAGGAAGAAGGGTGGTCCATGCCATGGCAAGAAGAGCATGCACATGTTAATCTTGCTGTTTGTTATAGTGTTTATAGTGTATGTTGTTGGAGTGAATGTCACTATTCAAAGGGCATGTTTGTTTGCCATTTAGAGATGTCTCAGGGGTAATGCAAGCCATTTTGGTTTCTCAATTCCCTGAAAATTATTTTAAGAAGGAAAAAAAAGGCACCAGGATAAAAAAAAAGTCTAAAAAATGAAAGAAGATGAGGGAGGAGGTTGGAATAAAAATCTCAGTGGGACTGGAATATTTAAACCAGAATATGGGGGAGGAAAGAATAGCGAGTACAAATAGCAAGATTATAAAAACAGAAAGAAGATGAAAATTATGGTGAAAGAAAATTAGAAGGAAAAAAGCGAGGGACTAGACCTAGAAGTTCCTTATGGAGATTGGAAGACCAGAATCTGAGCAAAGGGAATAGGCTTCGTAAAAGATACCTTTTTCTCAAATTCAAACAACCTCAAGCTGAAAGGCTCAGTATTTCCTATATATAGGGAAGATACCTTTTCTCTATCAGACTTTCTATAAAGGGAAAAAATTTTACATGTTTTAGACAAAATGTCTTTGGCTTAGCTTTGATATGGTCAAAACAGTGTTAAGGGGAATTTTTTGAATGAAATATTTTTTTTTTTCATACTTTGGGCACTTTCATGGTTTCTTTTTTAAACTAAAAAAGGAAGAGAAGAATTTAATACTACTGAGCTCTTAAGCCAACATCAACTTCATGTAGTAATCCTTGAAAAATCTTGTCTTAAAACCTATTACAGTGCATAATACATGCAATATTCACGAGACAGAAAGAATGGAAGTGGGTGAAGTCAGTTTGTTTCAGAGCTTGAAGCAGCACAGCCTCCCCTTGGCAGTCCAGCAGTTCTGTTGCAGGTAAATACCTTAGGGTGGAATGCCACACCACCACATAAACTTAAGACTATTTTTTGGCAACAGAGCAGATCTTTTGAAGGGACACATGAGAGTTACTAAAGAGGCTTTGTTTCAGCTTTCCTGTTGCTTTGCCTTTGGCTGCAAAGGAGGACCAAGAAGCAAAGCACTGTAATTATGGTGGTTTGCTGTGGTGCAGCAATTTGGAACCTCCACAAGCTGAATGTTTCTCAAATCAACAAACGTTGGACTTGGAGGGGGGAAAATGACATTAAAATATCCCCATTAGCCCGGAGTTTGTGGTAAAAACACGTGAGGGTATTCAGGAGGGTATTCAGCACGTACTGAACTTGAAGCATGTAACTAATCAGAAGTGTCTTTGAAACTGTTCCTGAACTTAATTCTAATTACATGCCTTAATCATTGGCTGACTTTTAAGCAGAAAGGACAACAGACACAACAAAGAAGTTCTAGTAAGAGTCAGAGCAGCTCTTTTGTTCCGCTGTAGAGTGAGCAAACTCTTTAAATCCTTTCTCTGCCCTGTAGATAGCATAAAGCCCTTCCATGTGAGACACACTCATATGGTGTTAAATTGACTGCAAATTTTTTTTTGTTTGTTTGTTTAAAAGACTCCAGTTTTCTAAATGTGGTCTATGCATAGTAAGAAGACTGACTATCAAACCTCTACTCATGTTTGTGACTGCAGTTGATGGTATTAGAAGCAGTCTAGATTAATACCTGGATTGCTATGCTGCTTGACTGGTCCAAAAGAAACAAAACATGCAGTATGAGAAATCATATTATACTAATAAAGAAAATCAAAACAAAAGTCATGATTTCAGGGGTGGAAGAGACTTGCTGAGATGCTGTACTACAAATACATGGCACATAGAAATAGTATATAGATTTTTGTCTTCTTGATTTGCCTATCTTATTTACAGTTAATTGGGGGAACCTCCTTCTACTTCATACAAAATTTCAAAGTGAAAAAGATCTCATCTTTTGCTGCCCACAAGCAGTGATCCTTAGTAAAGAGAAAGGATGATAAAGGAGTGGAATTCAAGTGACTGATACTTGCTTCAGTCTTGATGGTCAGAGTGCTGTGCTTGCATGTATGGAGGAGGAAGCAAAGGAGAAGTCCTTATGGAGACTGCCAAAATGGATGTTTTTAAATAAAATTTTGTTAGTAAAATAAAATATTCTGTAATATATTGCAAGAGGCATGAAGAGGGGAAAAGTTGTTGTGGTTCTGAAAAGTTTGAAAAGTAAATTCTTATGCAGAAACTGTGTGACATAATGTGTTTTGCATGTACTCCTTGGAATTCTAGTAAGCTTTTGCCTTACCAGAAGGGCTAGTGTATTTCAAACAATTAAACATTTTTGTATTAAAAATACATGGCAATCAGCTGATAATACTTTTATTTCCAATATTTTCAAGTGCATGCTTTTTGCAGTAATAAAACATTGATATTTCATTTAGACATACAATAGAACAGTGTCTTCTTTATCTCCAAAGAGGCTATAGTCATAATGCAAGGTAAAAAATGTATTTTAACAAGAACAATGAGCAGAAAACACTTGAAAAAGCAATGATGGTATAAATTCTTGTAATGGCAGCAAGATAACTGTGAAAAAGAAAATGCTGGTGAGGCTGCAAGGTTGGCTGTGGTTGGAGCCATGTCATTTGCAATAATCTTGAAGATCTTGTAATTTCATTCTGATGCTTTGTTTGGTGGCAGTGTGGTAGGGAGTAAAATGTGGAGTTTTATACTCAATTATATTATCTGTTCATAAAATCTGCAGTAAAATAGATGTGTATATATATAGGGTGGTTTTGTGTGTATATGCACACGTATATATATGTTTTTACATATATGTATTTATTACAAATGAAGGGGAGATACCTGTGCCGTGTTTGGCCATAGTTGTTGTTTTTGCTGGGTCTTAACTTAGGTTTCCAAGTGCCATCTTTCATCTTCTTATGACTTCTCACACTTTTTGTAAAAGAAAATACATGCAAACATTCTCCTTCTGCGCTTTATTTTCCTTTGAGATGTGTGTAATGTTTTAGAAATAAAAGTAATTAGATTGTCCATTCAATATTTTAATTTTAAGGCATTTCTATGCTATTTTAAGTAGTTCCTGTAACTAAACAAGATACACATAGCTATTATGTCTAACAGGTAAAGATAACCTTTTTTTAGAATACTCTCCTTGGTGTGTGTTAGAGTAGGTGAGCACAGAAGAAACGGTGAACCTGCTGTTCCTGCTGGTGCAGTGTGCAAATGTGGAAGTATTCCCAGCCTGGTACGTGTTAAACTCTCTCATTTCCCTTGATGGCTAAAATGGATTGGTTGATAGCAGTGAATGGGCTGCATCAGGAGCGTTCTTCTCATGAACTGTTAATAGGTGGAGCATGATGTGATGCGGTGGAAGCTGCAGTTTTCATATCAGGAGTGCTACTTTTAGAAGGGCTGACTCAACAAACTCATAATTCGCCAGTGATCAAAGGACATGCGTTTTTAACCTTGGTATGGTTTTCTTTTTTTTTTTCTTCCTCCTTTTCAGCTGTACTCTAGACTGTAACATTGTGTTTGCAGGCTTTTTAGTTTCTTCATTATGTCCCAAAACTTGAACTACACAGTTCAAGGCAATCAGGACAGATGAGTGGCTATTAGAGTCTACTGTTACATCAGGTCTGTCTGAAACTTCCCTGGGTTCTTTTGTCACTCTTGTAATTTACAGATTGTCCAGATCTGTAGTTGTTTTTGTATAAGAAGAGAAGATAGCAGATACTCCAGTCAGAAGGAGATTGAGACTCAGAGTGTCCACAAATCCCTATAAGGAAGGTTTCATTTAGTTAGGGGTGGTCCGGCTGCCAGGCAGATGGGCTCAGCAAATGATATCTTTGCAATGAAGAAAAGGCTGTCTTGGATGGATTTAATTTTATTTTATTTATTTAGAGAGCTTTCTGGTTTGGCTCACAGCCAAGGATGTTTCCTGTTTCTCATTTGGACTTATACCTGGTTACTTTCCAGGCTGCATCCTCTGTTGCACTGTAATTGAACAGCGTGTTCCAGGCAGCATCAAGAGCATTATTGAAGCTTTCTGGTTGGTGGCCCTTTAGAGACTGAGCCACAGGTAGTGTTCAGCTCTGGATCTGATTCTACACCACCCCCCCACCCCCCCCAATATAATGATTGTAAATAATGTATAAAGATATTTTGTGGTTTGTAGTGGAATTCAAGCCTCCAAATCCAAAGCCTTAGAAAACCTGCATCTTATGCAATCTCACAGAAAGCAGTGCACAGCAAATAATATTTTAATATTTTATAGTATATAAGTGTTGAAGTGCAAAAGACAGGATAGCTAATTTGAGGCAGGCACACCTGTATTGGAGTGGGCACCATGGTAACATTTGGGAGGTAAGTTATTTAAGAATTCTAATGAAGTTGTTGATAATTTTTCTTGGAGAATTTTGTAAACGTTTAAAAAAATATTAAATATGAATTTTAGAAGTAATCGGCTTTAATCACATTTTGCACACTGAGCACATATTCTGTTTAGATGTCAAGAAATTCTAGTGCATGTGGTTTTTATTTATTGAATTGTGAACAAGAAAAATAAATAGATATTTTGACTAAAACCAGGAAAGTAACATGTTGATCTAACATTGTCCACAGTGAAGTAATAATATGAATCAGTAAGACACTACATTAACAAAGGATATTTTTTAAAAAGATTTCAGTACTCTGGAAATTTTATAAAATTGTTAGAATTGGTGCAGAAATCAGTTTTCAAATAAAACTTTTATCCTAGAGCTCTAGAAGTTGATATTTTGTAACTTCTATTATGATTAAGCTTTTAATAAATCCAGTTATCTTCTATAATCCCTTCAAATAGGGAATAAAAACCCTAGAACTTTTCATGTTATTGAATGTGGTTTTTACTGTTAAAAAATGGATTGCAATTAGTGTGCAATTTGTGGTTAGTGGTTATAATTAGTAGCGGAATTATTGTAGTGGTTTTTTAGGATGCTTATTTTCACCTTGCAATTTCTGAAATTCTTATGTCTACAGTAAAATTGTAATTTGACATAAAAGACATCATTGCTTTGGTTTCAGATATGGCAAAAAGCAGGGTACGACCACTGTCTTCCTTATCCTAAGAGGAAAAAAAATGTTGAAAATTAATCTGACTAAGAGCACACTGTGAACCACAAAGACA
The DNA here is from genome assembly GCA_013397555.1 of Urocynchramus pylzowi. Lineage (NCBI taxonomy): Eukaryota > Metazoa > Chordata > Aves > Passeriformes > Fringillidae > Urocynchramus > Urocynchramus pylzowi. The sequence goes on from VZRH01003522.1 coordinate 772,715, forward strand.
GTTGGCATCTTTTAGTGTTTTTGTCTCTAATATAAATATATGATTTTTGGTTTTGTGCAGATTGCTTGGTTTAACCTGAATTGGGCTTGTATTACATTGAAAAAAAGCTAAATCAAGGAAAGAATATGGTGATAAACTCCTCTTGCACTATCCCATTAACTGCTAATGTGTAAAATATTTTTTGATCAGCATATATTTAATCCAATTGTCATGGAAATGCAAGGAGTACCATAGGGATAAAATGTGTAAGGGGAGAAAGTACATGTGCCATATCTGGATGGTGTTTTATATTATTCAATGAACATTAGTGGAGGTGTCTGTATTTGTATCTTTTATTTAACAATGGCAAATCAAGTTGGTATTGAGGGGAAATTGCCCAAATAGAAACTTATGTTGTTCTTGTTGTGAGAAATCCTCTTCTCTACAACATATGAATGTAATAGTGGAGCGTATCCCACTAGTGGAATTCCAAAGAATTTGGAATAACCTTGCATGTTCTAGCTTACTTTACATTACGCAGTGACTTCTGGTGCTCTGGTTTGTGTTTGTATATTCCAAGCATATAGACGCATGTTCTGGTTGCTTGGTGTTATGGGAGTAGTAGGGGTTTTGTCTTGAAACAAAACCATGGCACTGCTTTGAGCTGATTTCTTATAAGTTTATCTTCATTAGCTCTATTACTAAGCCTCCAATTTTTTCTCCCCTCTTTTTCCATCCCATTCTGTTCTTGCTGTTTGCTTCCCACTGATTTTTAGAGGAAATTTTAATTACCCCAGTGAAACAAAGCAGACAGAGATGACCTGATGTCTGGGTCCTTTCCTAAAGTAATTCCTGGCAAACATACTGAAATTCATTAATTAGTTCTGCTTGAGACCAGAGTGAACAGATCAGTATTCTCTTGTAGCAGCAGAATCTAATCTACATTTCCATGTACAGCTATACATCTAGTCATAAACTTGTGGAATAAGCCAAAGTAAATCCTCCCAGCCGTGGCTTTTTTTCAATAATCTAAGATCGGCTCTCATAAGAGCTCAGGGTCTAGAGTCCAACACTGTTGTTGCAGATTAAGGGGAATCTGGCAAAATTGCTTGGTCTGCTGCCAATGTGGATCATGATGGTAGAATACAGTATGATAATATGTTGAATTTGGCTCATTACTCTGAAGAAATGCTGCCATAGACACTGTGGGACACAGATTTAGGAATTGGAATGGTTCTCATGTAGAGATGATCTTGGGCTCACTGCTCTAGACAGAGCTGTTATTAGTGCTGTATGCCCAAGATGGTTTGTGGTTTGTTTAGCCTTGTAAAGCATCCATTTTACACTCCTACACAGAGAGGGAAATAGGTCAGACTTAGCAGAGTTTTAAATTTCTCTACTAGAGTTTCATCTTTTTTGTTGTAACTTTCACGCTGCAGGTTGGGACATTCATCCTCTGGTTCATTCAGTGTGGACTTTGAAATTTTGCTTTCATATAAGATCAGACCTAAAGAACCATTTACAATAGTGGACTAACTGGGACTGACTAACAGAGGGATTTGTTGCTGGATTAAAATTTGAAGTGCTACATGTATTAGTCTTCTCCCAAGTGTAAATTGTTACACTTAGCTTCAGAGTTTACTCCCAGGTAGGTCAATAGCAGGATGCCAGTGCTTCTGAGAACTAAATTGTAGAGAACTGATAATCTGTAAATCTCATGCAGTTTGACCACAGTGTCAAAAACTGTGTTAACAGTTTTTTGGACATGACTGTGAAATCTTTTAAACTTTGAGGTTGGCTTAGTATATTTTTATCACTTCTAAAATGATGTAAGTCAATGAGCATACCTCACTCTTGTCTTTATTACAGGAATTAGTCTAAGCTGTGGTGACTTCTGCAGTCCAGATGAATGATAGTGGTAGATCTGACTTTCACGGGGCGTGTTTTTTTGAGTACCAAAACAATAATCTCTCAAATAGCACATTCCAATCTGTTCATCTTTGGGAGAGTTTCCCTCCAATTGGACTGTGTGATTGCTTTGCCATGCATCTGATAGCAGCTGCTTGTAGTGCAGGACAGTACTCCTAAACTTGCTCACCTGTGGTCCCATGCTGACTTGCTTTTGTGCTTAAATAAAGCAGCTCTCCATCCCCTCATTCTCAGGCAGACCTAGCAGTGCTTCTGTCAGTGCAGCAGACAAATATCCAAGCCATGATGAAACGCATTTGTCTATTGAAGCATTTAACTTATCTTTCTTGCTTTATTTTCACTTTATTTAAGTGAAAATAAAGCAAGAAAGATAAGCTAAATGCTGTATGTGCATTACTGAAGGCAGAGGTTGATGTTCTGCTTGCTTTTCAGATGCTCTCCTTTGCAAAACTGCAGTATGAGCTGAGGCTTTGGCCTACAACAGAAAGAGATTGCTGCTGCTGAAAAATGTCTAGTTAGGGCTGGGCTGGATTTTATTTTCCTACTAAAAAGACCTAAAAAGATAGCAAAGTAGGGATGAACACAACTATGGACTGCTTGAAAGAGCAAAAAGCCTTTTTGCCTTTTGCCTTTGTGACTCCTAACTTCTCATGATAATAGTTTTGGAAGAGTGTATTTTAATATTTGTGAGAGACAAGTGAAAAACACTGAAGAAATTCACTGACACCTGTGCAAGTCACCTAGAAGCATACAAGAAAGCTCATCTCTTATAAAGTACTCCTGGGAAATACTCGTTCTTCTCACCATCACTAATTTCAGCAGAGATCTGTGGATAAGGCTGTAGAAGTAAACACAGCTGTGGAATGTGGCATAGTAAAAAAACATGCTGAAACCTCTTGGCAGAGAGTTGTTGGCCAGGGAGCCCAAATGCTATGCTTAGTCCATGGAAAAGATGGCATTTCAAGTTTTGGTATCTTTGAATTTTTCAGAAGCAAATATTTATCCCTAAACCTGCTCAATCTAGCCTTGTATTACACATAAGGGGGCAGTGTGGTACTGTTAGCCAAGCGCCATGGAGGAGTATATTAGATTTCACTATTACATATTGCATCATGTTTTAAGAAATGGCTTTAGAACTCTGAGCATAACTAGAGCTTTGTCACTGCCTGAGAGTGCTGTACTGGAGAGAACCAGGTTGGACAGCTTCCTCTCTTCTTTGTAAACATTTTGTTTTTAGAGAGTTGCTATTTTGGCGCTCTCTCGTAGTCCCTTGTTCATAGGCATGTGAAGGATTCCTAATGCTGGGATGGGCAACTTCAAATTACGGAATTTTTACCTCCCTCATGACAACATTCACTTACTGGAAAGGAAGGTAATGTTTCCACTGAAGCTTTCATGTGCATACCATACATGGGCTTCTGGCCTACTGCTGTCCAGTTTTGGGAATATGATCATTTCTCCACTGTTTTCATGGAATATGTCCTTTCTTGATTATTTTGTACCAGCACAGTCCTTTACCTGCCTATACAAAAGTGATGATTAAGTGGCTATAAGTCATGCATACATGGGATTTTGGGTCGTCTTCTTCGTATACATTAATATTCAGGGTTAGCAGGCCAGGATATGATGGCATTTAGGGTCTCTAGTACTTTTAACATGGTGTTTTGAGTGCTTACTACAGGATGCTTATGGCATTATTTCTCATCTGTCTGGCTTTTAGTGTCATACTGCACCAGACACATGCTGTTGTTATCAAAAAATGTGTTATCTGTGTTGTCCCTTTATAGTTTCTGCATGAATTTCTATTTTATCTAAAACTTCTTCTTCAAATATTGATTACAGCTCTCCTCTGCCACTTGTCCTCATAGTAAATATTATAAAGTTGCAGACCACAAGAACATCATACACTGTTTCATTATATCTTGTTATATCACTGTTGCATTGCTGTGAGGTGCTGTACAGACACAGGAGTTTTCTTACACAGCTCCTGTTGGTGTTTATCTGCTGCTTTGTCTTTGCTGCAATACATATGAAGCCAATTTGTTCATACCATGATCACTTGTAGAAGGCTGCTGGTAAATTGCATGCCAGCACACTGATAATTTCTAGTAGTAAATCAGCACTGTTAGACTGTCCCCTTTGTGTGACAGTTAAAGTGCTATTAGGTACAGTGAATCTATGTTGTTGGTTAATTCAGAGAGAAATGACATAGTTTTCTGTGTGGAGTGGTGATATGCTGATGGTCGTGACTCAAAAGATAAAATGATGACAGGAAATGCAATCCTTTTTATATGCATCTTTGTGAATGTCAGTATTTAATATAAAATTGTCTCAATATGTAATAGTTAACAGAATAAATTCTCACGTGGTTTGTTACTATGGTATTTCTCACTAAAAACCCCTGCCCATAAAATATTCCCCTTGCTTTCTTCAAAAGTGGTGTTTCTTTAATTAAAATGGCTGATATAATGATATCACAAGCTTTGAAAATCAAAATGGGTATTCTGGAAAAATTACAGGTTCTAGCTAAAGCTATAAAGCATTTTGGTTACTGGTTCCTAAGTTAGTATCTTTCATTTTCCCCTTCCCCTCCATCCTAGCTGGTAAGTGTGGCTGCAAATGTTTTGTGTTTGAATTAACTGATTGGCAGCTTGGTTAATGTGTGGACAGTGCTATTGGTTATTTCCATATTATATTCATCTATTCATTTATTTATTTATTTTTAAAGCACTCATTAAAAACCCACAGCATACTCCTAAACTTGAAGGAATGGATTTTTTGGCTCCTGTCTGCTTTGAATGAAATCCAAAACAAATGTTGTTTGATAATGGTTTACAGTTGCATTGCACAGGTTGCTCTTCACGATAAATAATTAACACCCTTTGTGTTCTTGATTGCAGATTTTCAAAACCCTGCCTGATGCTACTTTCCCTGAGCCAATCTCCATGTCAGTATCTCCTCCAAATGCCCCACCAAGGCAGTCAAGAAGACAAGGACAGCGTATTAAGAGGCCTCTGGCTGTTTACAATCTCTGCCTGGAGTTGGATGATGGTAAGATGTTAGTAATAATTTCGGTCCTTGCATCAGATGGGCTGTGTATCCTATCTCCAGGAGGTGTTTTCATTTCATGTTTCATTTGTATACATGTGTGGATGCATATGCATGCTGGCTTAATTGCTTTGGAGCATGCAAAGAAGCAAGGAGAACTACAGAGAGAAGACAGCAGGGTGTACTGTCCTGTGACTTCTGCTTAAAAGTAGGACGGACTGTCTTAAATATGCTTTTCTCTTCTAAAAAAGAAGCAGCTCCTGTTTCTTTGGGGAAATCTCTTTGACCTCTACTGAAGATTGCAAAGCCATAAGATAAATGGAGAGAGAACTAAAATTAAAGCAAATCTTTTATGAGAAGAGCTAATGCACTTTACAGTTAAATTCATCTGGATTAAAGGCTCAGGTCACCACTGCACTGGAGAATACCACTACTTCACTTGAATCTTTAATACCTTGCTGTAACTAGCAGTAAATACTTGTCAACTTGCCTTACCACTGAAAAGCAATTAAAAAAAAAAGAAAAGTCTTCCTTTTGCGTGGAGTCTGCAGTGGCGACATACAGTGAGGCAAAGGGTGTATAATAACATCTTATGTATTCTGACTGTTGGCCTGAACCATAATCATTTTCCTGAAATTTCATTGCTTGGGGGTATGTACAGTACTGAGAAGGCAAGTCAGGGCTCATTTTGTGTTACAGTTTTTCTCCACCCTATTCCTTTTTTCTCTCCTAATGTTTTTTGCCAATTGTCTTTTCACATGAAGAGCCAAGGGATCAGGGCTCAAAGTCCAGTTACAATAAGTGAAAATAAACAGGAAGGTTTTGGAATCATCCAGTAGTAAGAGATTCACTGGTGAACTGTCACTAAATTAGTGGTTAACAGTGGTTGATTTCATAAGGCAAGAACACAAATACCTACGACAGCTGTTAAGTGCAACTTTTAGAAATAAACTCAGGGCTGTTTATAGTTTCAAAGCCAGTTTTGCAAAGAGTCAGCAAGAAATTCAGCATTCCTGCCATTGGATTTGATTCACCAGAGAGATACAAAACCTATCTCTTTCTTTTCTTGCATCAAATGTGAAACTAAATGCCTTGACTAGAAGATGTTTAAGGTGTATCTGCTTAAAAAGCCGAAGATGTGTTAATTTGAATAATATGCTCCCAAAAGCTAAGAAAGCTCTCTTGCTACATCTGCAACAATAAATTTATCCTCATTTGAAAAACAAAATTAAACTGAAGCCACTCACAGAGCTGTTCACATCTAATTTTGAATGTGAATCCTAGCAAGAACCAACAAGTACCACAACTTCTCCAATTCCATGGAGCAAGTTGTGCACTGAGGAGTTGATTTTGACCCAAACACTGCAGACAAAAAGTACTTGGTGGCTTGTTTTTATTATAAGAGTCAAAAATACAGTGTGACTTTTGAAAACTGTTACAAAGATTCTATTTTCCCTAAATGCAGTCCATATTCTTGTCTAGTTTGGGCATCTTGGCAAAGAGCTGGGATTGTTAAAGGCTGTAATAGTTACATTTCATGCAGAGCCTTGGTGCTTGTCTGGGAGTTGTAGTGGGCTGAACTGCAGAATGGTATATATTAAAACCATAGTAAAGGCTGAACTGCTGCAGGTGAAATTTCAGTGGGATCTGGCAATAACATTTCCCCTGTAACTGCTGGAAAAATACGCTCTGTGGTTTGTAAAGCCACTATGAAAGGTAGCAGGATCCTCAGGCTGTTGGTAGCTGCTGGCCACATGCTAATGGTTCTTTTCCTTGTTCAGCTAGCCCGCTGTGTCAGGACATTGGGCAGTAGTTGGGACAATAACTCCTGGGCACGTGTGCCGTGCACATGCAGTACTGCAGTGCCTCGAGCCCAGCTGTGTCACTGCACACTCTGAGCCACTGCCCCAGTAGCTGCAGGCTGTGTGGATCAGCCAGGCTCATGAATTATCTAGTCCCTGAGTAGAGCCCAGTGCCTCCAAATATACTCTGTGGCCTTCAGTTGCTTTCTTCTTTGGAGAGGGGGTGAAGGAATAGGAGTGAGCCTGGGCTTCATTCCATATTTACCTAGTTTCTTGGCTAACAAATGCATGTTTTATAACTGCTCTTTGGAAGATTTTATCCTGTGTGTGTTTTTAACAGGAAATTAAACATTAAACCTCTTCCCTCCCCCCCGCCCCCCCTTATTCACAATGGCATGAGTTAAGCACCAGGCACAAGCCAGTGTTTTGTATTTCCTGGATATGGCAAAATTATCATAATCTTGTTTTAAACAAGCAGCTGATACATATTTATATGTAAATATATTTGTAGACAAATATATCTCTAAAGTTATTGTAATTGTATATAAATATTCTCTATGCCTTGAAACTAGAACTATATTGGAGACAAAATCTCTCTGTGCTGGAAAACTTCTTGAGTGTGTTTCTTTTAGGATTGTTATGCAAACCAGGAAATTGTTAGAAAAGCGGAAACAAGTCTTTAGCTATCAGCTGCTCCAGGGAGTTAACAGGCTTCAGAATCCACTGCTTGAATTTGAAATGCAGGGTTCAGGCCAGGTTTCTTTTTAAAAGCACGTTTGCAGTCGAGAAGCTTCTTGACTGCACACAAAATGTATGCAGCAACCACCCAGAAAGGGCTGTAAGATATATAAATATTGATAGATGTAATAGCTGAAGAACACATACTACATTTGATAAAAATCTTTATTTTGCCTTCTAGTAATTAGCTGTACTGAATTCTGATAGTGCATAGATTTTCTCCTTGTACATGGCAATTAGATGATTAAACCTATTTGCAAACAATTAAGGATTATATTTACTACTGTGAGGATCTTTGTTTCCTGAAAGACCAACTTAAGTCACAGATGATGCTGTCTGTTTTTCTTTCAACTTCTTTCTTCTTTGCTCTGTGGCAAGCTAGTTACTCAATTTTCACTCTGAAGTTTTTTGATATCCTAGTTTCTTAAGTAGAACTGGACCTAATGGGGAACTCTGAGCTACTTTCATGTGTGGCCTAGACCAAAAGTTCTTGTTTCAGCAAATGCGGATTTGTCTGAGATTTACATTAGGACGATTTCCAGAGTTTTCTAGCCTTCTAATTGAAGATTTGGGATTCGTTTTTTGGTGGTGGGTTGGTTTTGGTTTTGGTTTGTTTGTTTGATTTGATTTGGTTTGGTTTTGGGTTTTTGTGGGGTTTTTTTGGTTGGTTGGTTGGTTTTGGTTTTTTAAATCTATGGAAATTGCTTTCTTCTTTCCCCCTCACTATCTGAATGTACTTTATAGTGAATAGCAGCGCAGAAACTTCTGTGACTTACAGTCTCAGCTATGTACAAATGACTTTTCATTGCCTCTCTGTGTCTCGATGCAGACAGAGAAAGACTGTTATCTAGAACTGGGAGTTGTTTATCCTGTTCTAAACATGTCATTGGGTCTTTATTTTCCATTTGGGCAGTCATTATATATCAAAGGAGATTGCTGTTTACATTTCTCCTAGAGGGCAATGCAGATTTAAAATTTTGTTCCCTTACAATTTCATTTAAATTTTAATGTACCTTTCTTGTCTTGTAGCAAATGCAACAGGTTTGAGATTTCTCTTGTTTGTTTGTTGCACTCTTTTTCTTGTTTTTTGCAGTGCCAGAGACTTAAAGATCATTAAACAATTTTAGCAGGGCTGTTAGAGCAATATGGGAAGAAAAGTCCTGTGTAAGGTAGGCAGTGTAATGCAGTCCATCCAGGATGAGCAGAGATTCGGCACAAGTTGCATAAGTCACACCTAAAGTCAAGAAATGGGTCATGTGTAGCACTTTGTGCAATTGCAGAACAACTTATTTTCTAAAGAAACCAAAATATACATCTTAAACCACAGGGCCTGCTGATACCTTATTCTATTTGAATACTCTCTAGGTCCCAAAATTTGTCCTTGGCATGTATCATGGACATAGCACATTAGTGTCAAAGAGGGGCTGCACTGTTCTTTTTTCAGGGCATTTGCATCCTATCTCCCCACTCTGGAATCATATGGGCTGTTTTTGATAGCTTGCTGCTGCTATAAGCTAAATACTATATTTATAGTGATTTAGAAAACAGATCCTTCTGCGGAATTTAAAAAGAAATAAAAATTAGAACTGCTACTTAACCTTTCAAAACTTTGTGCTAACTTGTATTGTCCTTTGAAATATTTCAGGATGTATAGTTATGAATGGTATGTTAATATTGAATGGGAGTAACTGGTCTTGATTTTTTTGTGGGGATTGGAGTGAGACAGTGTCTTATTTTGGGTGATAAATTAATTTGCATGAATTACTGTGGCATTCAATTAAATTACTTTATCAGAGTAAAATGTGATACATGTAATGGCTACATAGCAATATTCCCTCTCCCTACTCCCCCCCCATCCCTTCCTGCCCCAAACACAAGTGAAAAATCATAAACTTCATTTAGAATTACTGAACAGAAAACCTGGATGTTAGAGGAAACCTTGGACTTATAATGAGACTGGTCTTCAGGGCTGAAACAGCCCAGAACTGCAAGGTTGCAGGTGTGAAACCTGGCCTTGAACTCTTTCTATTTCTGAATTTGCTGCTTGGAAGTGTTTCTGTAACCTGGCACATAGTAGGGGAAATGGAAAGAAAAGCAACTACATAGGCATATCAAAAAGCCATAAGGCCCTGCAACACTTGCTTACAAAGCTATTGTTAACAGCTGAGCAGAGCACAGCTATGCTGTCACAAAGTAAGAGCACCAATGTTAGTCATGAGGGGAAGATCAGGATAACTGCTGTTTGCCATGTGGAATTTCAGACAGTTTGTATTTCATCTTGCTGCAAGAGTAGCTCCTGCAATTCTATGTGATTCATCACAGCTTTTCCCACCTGATGGCTCAGAGTAGGATGTGTGCTACACAAAGTTAAAAGTCTTTTTGTGCTACTGCCAGTGAAGGTAAAGCTTTTTCTTATGTAATTTTGGGTCCTACTTTCCTATCAGAGAGTTGACTTCTGCTTGGAGAGCTTTGGGTCCGTAGAAGGTACTTTTTTTCTTTTTTTTTTTTTTTTTTTTTTAAGAGATACAGAGTAATTTTTGGTCCATACTTTGTATGCACAATATATATTATCTGGCCATTTTATACCTGTGAGTAATTTTTTTGCTACAGTCTACTTGCTATGCTGCTACCAAAAATCAAATTTACATCACATGATGTAGTAAACATTTCCTGACTTTTACGTCTCATTGAATGAGGTGTATCAGATCTTCATGGTTGGTGAGAGAATTGCCTTAGTTTCATTGCCAGTTCTTGTCTGTTTTCAGTGTATGAATCTAGAGGCTGTAGAAATGATCAAAGTAAACACATCCATGTGTTCACACACATGCATACAACAGAAGTCAGGGGACAGGGGAAGGGAACTTGAATAGACTTAAAACTAGAATCTGAATTGAAAGAAGGAACGGTGAGTTCAGGAGAATGGGTCAGTCTTTCCTTGAGGCCAGACATTATTAAAAATCTCTGACCTCCTGTAATAATCCTTCATTTCTATAATTCTCTACCTTCTGCACACAGACATATGGGGCAGATAATGCTGTAAGAAGGCCAATTTGGCATGCTAAAAGCCATTAATCCCAGGCATGGAAGTCACTGACATATCTTCACTACATGCCAGCTGTGCCCTGGCCAACCTCTATTGGTAAAAGTAAATTCTTTCGCCCAGCACACACGAGTGTGAGTAGAACAAAGACTTGTAGCTGTTCAGCTCTTCAGAAACCTTCCTATGGATGAGAACATGCATTGCACTGAATTAGGGGTTTCCTCAAAAATAGGGGTTTGCTTTTGCTTCTCTTCACTGGTGACAAGAATAGCAGAGATCTTGCAGGGGGAGCTGGTGAACTGTTTATAAGGCTGATATGCAAGTTAGAAAATATTCCTCTTCTTGTTTTGCTCCCACTCCATCAGTGTTTTTCAGTCAGTCAGGAAAAAAAAAAAAAAAAAA
>VZRH01003522.1:794135-812086 GCA_013397555.1 Urocynchramus pylzowi
TTGTTGTTGTTTTGGTTTGGTCTGTTTGTTTGTTTATTTTCATAAAATTATACTGTACTGGTGTTTTGGAAACCTGACTTGATGGCTTGAGGTTTTCTGCTCAGTTGGAAACAGTACTTAGAGTTCTCTTAGGAAGGAAAAAAATAAAGGTGCATGGTATGTGCATTTAAATAATTTGTCAAAAGTAGTTTCTTCCACTCATCTGTTTGTGAAGTCTGCTTAAGAGTTACCTCTGTAGCAAGCCTGGACAGTGACAGAATAGTCTGTGAACGTTACATTCTTTCTTTCCTCTGTTTTCTCACCTCAAATTGGCTTCTCTTCCCCTTCTAGTTTGGATGACTCAGAGGGCCCTGCCTTAATAAATAAAACCCAAACCAAAACATAGAGCAGTTCCAGTGTAGTAAAGGCAGAATACTCTGGTAGCTCTCACAGCTCCAGGAAATGTAGCGCTGGCTGTTGGTTGTAGACTATTCTCATAAGATGGACCAACCCTTAGAGTTAGGTTTTCAAAATATTTTGTATTGCGAGCCAAACTGGGACAAAATCAGTTCTTAAGTCCACAGTATCATCTTTTAAATGGTATTGCAGGTGTTCACTGAGCTACAGCAAATGTCATAGTGAGTCTAGGGGAGATGGAATTATACCAGAGGATCCGGTTTCTCAGGTTCCTGCTGATGTTTATAACACATGGGTGTTACTTGTCAGAGATCGATCACTCCAGAGTTATGCAGTCAACAAGATGATGGTGACTTCTTTGTGGCAGAATTGTTGCTTGCAGTGTTTCCCAGGGGAGGGATGTTGCATTGTGGGTCAAGATGTGTCAGATATTCCAAGAGCTGGTTTACACCAGTAGTTTGCTTTAAGCGAGAGTACGTGATGGGAAGCAAGAATACTTTTAGTGGTATTTGTTTTCAAGAAAGAAGAAGCTTGTTTTTTTCCAGAATGATAGCTGTTGTCACCATGATGTCTCCTGGCAGAGATTTTTGTGTTGCATGCCCTTTCCTTGTCCCACCTTCCAAAGCAAGAGCTACAGCTTCCAGAATGGTGAGGTGAGCACCAAATGGAAGCAAATATGCCCTCACCTCCTGATGGGCTCTAGCAGGGGCTTCATGTCCAGAGTGGTGAAAGAAGCTTCGAGAGCAAGGGCTTTCCCGCTGATTTGAAATATCTCACAAAGCCCCGGACTGCTCAATTGTCACGTCAGTATTTAAAGATGTGCTGTGCATACGGTGTAACTTGGAGGTGATGTTTCGCATATGTGCCATTTTGAAGCCCCGTTAAGCTGTTGGTTTTCATGTCTGTGTGTGTCTGCCTGATGCTAGATTTCCTCTGAAAGCTCTGTGTGGATCAGACATATGTCCTGTGTTGTCACGTGCTGCTGTAGGGGTGAGTAGAGACTTGGGTGATGCTTGGCAGGGGTAGTTCTCAGTGGAGACCTGAGTGTGCTTCTCTAAGACTGTCATGCACCATGAACTTTCTTTAACCTTTTTCCTGAAGTTATTTTTAACTTCACACTTCCATCTAGAGCCAAATGCTAAAAATAAATATGCTTTATTTTTAAATGCACTCTGTGGCAGAATATAGTTTCCCCCCCCCCCGCCCCCCGTCAATCACCAAGTTACAGAGAAGTTTTTGTAGACACAGAATTCAAACTCCAAATAGCCTAGGATGGGCAAATTACTACTTCTGCTTGATGGAGCACATAATATAATACGTGTCATAAACATGTACTGTTTGAAAATACCTTCTATCCAAGGATGCTTTGCACAAGGTGATCTCAAACATAAATTCATAATTATATTTGTGAGCTGGGTAAAGGATTTCTCTCCACTAGTATGGATGTTTTTTCCCTTTAAAGTAGAGCAGCACCAGCAATCTCAATTTAATGTTAATCACAGCATTTGCATTCTTCCTTTTTTTTACCTCTCGAAGTGTCCATACAGACTCTCTCCTACATAGTTTGTGGGTTTTCTATTGCATTTGCCTAAAAAGTAAGTAAATATGCCACATCTTTTCTTCAAGAGGCATGATAGCTTCTTGCTGGAGGATGTGACCCTGACATTACTCTCAGTGCCTTCCTAATTGGCACTGAAAAATAGTGCACTCTAATCACTCTTTTATTCCTGTGGTATATGAAACTCAAATTTTTGATAGTTTAAAATGTGTAGTTTCCTAAGAGGAGTTCAGGATTTCAGATACTAAGAGGCTGGATAGCCTTTCTAAGCTAGTCCCCAAACTGTTTTGATAATAGTGATGGTCTTGGGTTTGGATATATGGATTAGAAAGGGTTATGGGTAGCTGTTAAACTGCATTCAAACTGTGGAGCTATAGTCAATCTTCCCTTTTACCTGCAGTTGAAAGTTAGTGATACAAAGTTTGAATTCCACCCTATTGCACTATGGCTTTGCACATGTGGAAGACAACAGTGATAGCTAAACTGGGTATACACTTTGGTGTCTAATAAAAATACCTAAGCAAGTAAAGACGAAGTGTAAAGTCCTCTTACAGTGAAGGAGGTGGTATTGCCAAAGTTTCAGTATCAGATGTGGAGTGATGTAATTAAATTAAAAAAGGGTGAGGGAAACTTTTTTTTTACAGCTGTTGTGGTTTGATTATAGAATTCACTTACAGAATCATTTATTGAAGATCCTGTCCTATTCAGCCTTTCCAGAGTTCTGGCTGTAATGGCAGCTCACCTCCAATGGATTAGTACAGGTTTCTCTCATTGCAATGACTGATTTGTTGAAAGGTGTATTACAAGTCATGTCCTAAAATACTGTGGGCTGCCTTATGGCTGTTTTCACTTGACCTCAGAATGAACCAAAAAAGCTGAACACTTGGTATTCTCTGGACTCGCTATGTGTTGTAATTAATCTTTCTGAGGACCTTTTTCTGATAAGGAAAGATTTGTTGCTGTAACTGGCCCCTTGTTGTCACGAGATTTCTTTGTACTTACAGTACAATGCCCTGTGCTAGAGCTTATCTACAGACATTACAGACTTACTCCTCACAGTGCTGGGTTTTCAGAATTGGGTCAGTCTTCCCTTTTTTTGTTAAAATATCCTACACTTACTACATGATCACTTCTTCATTCAAATCGTGAAAACTAATGCCTTGTTTCTCAGCTGGAGAGTTCATTTTTGGGATCTGAGACTGCAGGGCATCTAGGTTTCCCAGGGGGCTGGAGCATGGTGACTTTTGATAGTTGTTCTGGATGGAGTTATGATGCAGGATATGAAATAGCCTCAACATGATACTGAGCATCTGTTTACCTTGCTTGTTCTTCTTTCCCTCTCTAAGCCTTTTGGATTTTGCAGTTGGAGGGGATGGAAAGCATTCCTGTCCCTCAAACATTTTCAGTAGTGTGGGTGGGTGCAGGGCTTGTTAAAGCAATTACATTTCTGGGCTAAGAATGGTAAGATTCATAGCTTCCCAACTGAATCTTACCTTGGATGCTTCTGTAGGAAGGTACATGCAAGGTACAGTCCTGACAGTCCAAATACCAAAGTGTTCAAAGCCCAGAGGAGAAATGGAAGCACCAATATAAATGAATTTTCAGGAACGTGCGAGGGACTAATGGGAGATGAAATAATTCAGTCTTTCATTTCTTATCAATTTTTCTTAATTGGTTCTCCTGACAGTAAAATATTCTGTTTCCCAGCTCAGTGGTATGTAAGTTCTACACTGTGGGCTTAGTTTTGAGGTTTTTAATATCCAAAATGGTGACAAGATCTGTACTGTGCAGCATCCAAGGTCTTGTGACCAGGCTGGGGAGATTTTATTCATTCTTCATGAAATCTCAAGCTGTTCAAATTGCTGGTGAGCAAACTGATGTCAAAAGAGCCATCAAATGGCAATAGCGGGCAGAGATAGTGGTGTTCTGCACTTAACAGAAACCTTGGAGATAGTTATTAATTTTGTTTGACTGCTGCATGAATTCCCATCAGCCTTGTTATATCTACATCAGTAGACTGCATGTCTAGTCTCCTTAAAATGGTAATCCTTTCTTTTTTGTACTTTTTGGCAGTGGTGTGAATTTGCAGTTTTACATAAATGATGAGTGACTTTGGTTTCACTGTTTTGAAAACTTTTCATAATGTCTAATGACACCATCCTATTTTATTGAAAGAAGGTGCTCTAGCTGCTGTTGGGTCATTGTGCTTATTCTGCAGTTTTTTGTTTTAGCTGCCACCTCTCCAGTGACTCAGCACTTTAGGAGCGGGTTTAGCGGAGCAAGCACTTCTTTTTGTACCCTTTCGTTACGCAAGCAGAGCAAGAGCCCTCATTTCGCAGCTTGTTTGAGACAGGCATAATATAACTTAGTCATGTGGCTCGTACAAAACAGACCTTGCCATCTCCTTGGCTGCCAGGGAGCTTGACAGCAGCACTGCTGTGTGAGCACAGAGTAAATGGTGTGTGTGCTCAGGGCAGGGAGGGGTGTGGATGCAGTCACTGGCATAAGCTAAAGTTTCCTTTTCCAATTTTTTTTATTAGTATTTTTTTAAATTTTTTTTTTCTTTTCTACAGGGAAATGAGGGAACACAGCCCCCTCATTTATTTTTTTTCCTGAAAGGAGCAGTGGTGTACATCTATAAGCTTATAAATGTACATATTTCACTTTTGCTTTGTCTGAATTGTCATTTAAAAATGCTTTAACTTGGGACAGCTGCTGTAGACATTAGCTTTGGATTTACCAGACTGGCATGAAAGATCATTTCACTAATGTGTTAGCTGCTTCACTGAGACTTCACAATCCAACTTAAAAAATCCTCTATTTCAGTGCTGACTGATGTGCTCTGTATAAATCAGGGTTCAGGAAATCTGCGTGCATGTCACATATTTGAAATTTTGAGGATGCAGTTTCTTTCCAGGGGGAGCACAGATGGGGAAATTCTGGCCTTCTGTTTGTCTCCAGCTTTGCTGCAGCTATGACAATTTCTAGAATTTTGGCCACATATTTTAATTCTTCCCACTCTCCAAGGCGCAGGAGATTTTAATGTGCAGGAAGACATGGTGGTGGTCACTATTGGATTGCATAAAGAATCAAAAATAGCCAACACCCTTTGATACACACTGTCATCTTGTAATGAAACCTTTCAAGAACGCTTTCATTGAGTTTGTCAGCCAGACACTGTGATACAACAGCCGTGGTGCTGCCAAACTTGTCTGAAACAACCCTTTTTTTCTCAGGAGTTGCAGTGTAGATTCTTTTCACAGACTCTCTTCCGTGCTCTCAAGATAAGAGGCTGCTCTTTAGCTGTGTTACCTTAGGAACCAACCAGATAAACATCCAATAAAATCTTGTTTTCAGAAATTTCTTTCTGAATATCAGTACAAAATCTCTAGCTTATTTTCAGTAAAGCCATTCCCCCCTCCTCCCTTTTCCCATCGTTCACTATGCTAGACAATAGCATTTTTTCCTCAAAGAGATGGTTATGTCAGCCTTTTTGGGTTTTATTTCCTGCCCACAGGAAATGCATTGCCTTCATTTTAGCCTTAGGAGAAAGGATTTCTTCAACATACCTTCTTAAAGTTGAGATACTGTGTGATAACACGTGCAATACTTTCTAATATATCATCATCTTGATAAACAAGGTGTGCAAATCCTTATAGCAAGGTAGCCTTGCTGTGACAAGAGCCTTTTCAAGGAAAAAACCAGTAAAATCTAACCTTTTGTTGCTTACGCACCACAACATTGGAAATTATTTTTCTTATTGAGTAAAACCTTCTGTTTCAGTAACAAGAATTAAGTGGTTCCTGAGGTAACCAACTACAATGTATAAAAAAAACCAACCTCACAACCAAATCCATAAATTCTAGAATGTGCTTAATAGTTAAAGCTATCAACATTTTTTTTTTTTGTTTCTTTCTTCTTACCACAGTGAAACCATTGCTATTGAAAAATGTGTTGGGTTTTTTTGTCTCCTGCTGGATCTTAGAGCATGATTTCTTGCTGGGTAACCAGGAGCCTAAAGTGACAGGCAAATTCTGCTGCAGTGTTTTCCCTATAGCTGTAAAGTATTAAGGGAATTCATCAAAAAAGTGGGGGAGGGAGCAGCCCAGCACTCCACATACCTGTACTTCTGGAGTGTTTTTCCACTACAACTGTTGGAAGGACTCAGAATTTGTAGAAATTTAACATGATTTTAACATGCTTCTATATAATCCTGTATGGTAAAGGACAGTGTAGTTTTACTTGGTAATAGATTGCGCTTCTTGTTGAGTCTCTGTAACTTGAGAAATTACATGCCATGGCATGGAGCTGACCATTTCATTTAATCTTCTGTTCCTTTATATGCACACCTCTTTCCTGTTTTTTTTTTTTTCTTTTTTTTCCTTCTTTCTTTCCTCTTCAAGTCTCAGCAAGAAACCATCTGGTATTCATTCCAAGTATTCTTATGAATGATCAATGCTTCCCTGGGTCAGAGGGTTCCTTTTGTGTTCTCTCTGTTCTGAGCATTGCTTTGAAGTCATTAATTCTGTGTGTGAGGTGCAGGTGTGTGTGTTGTTCTAGAGCTGATTGAGTAAATTGCAGAAATTAACATGATGCATCTATGAATGAAATATTCAATAAATGCAAGTTTTAATATTCACTTGTTGAAAATCAAACCACACATCTGAGGTTGCGCTACAAAAGGCCACTTGGTAGAATATTCTTGAATTATGACTAGATTGCTTTAGAGACATTTTAATACTCCTTTGGCATTATACTTGGAGTGTTATTTTTCTGTTTTCAGTAGTTTTACAGGTTTCAGAAATGAACCTAACACCAGTCCTAACCACAGAATCATGGAATGGCTTAGGTTGGAAGGGACATTAAAGATCGTATCATTCCAACCCCCCTGCCAAGAGACTGATTTGAATTTAATAAATAGCAAGGAAAATATGTTTTCTCTAAGTCTCAGGACTGTTTTAAGTAGAAGAGTTTAGTCTGTGCAAGTATTATACTTCTTTAAATTCACTTTTGAAAAACTTTTCTTTTTGTGTTCACCTGCTGAGTTAAAATTATTTTTGAGTGTAGACATTATGAGTGGGGAATGATGAAGAAATAATTTACTTTCTGGCAAACTTTACAGTACTATTGAGAATTGTTTTATCCTCAGTATTTAGAGAAAATGATCCAAATGCTGGTGTTCATTTTTTTTGTTTGTCTCTGAATGAAGTCACTTTTAGATGAAGGTTTTTCTTTTATTTGATGAAAATTTTTCAATTATTAGGTAAAAATGGGAGGAAGAAGACAAGTTCAAGTAAAAAAAAAACCCTAAAATTATATAGGTGCTGTTCCTAAATGTATGTAATTATTGGAAGGTGTAAAAAAACTTTGCAGTGGAAGATTCCCAGGCAGAAAAGATGTCTGGATATCCTCTTCCCAAAGTAAAGCATGAAATATGTTTCTTGACATCATAATACAGCTCATCATTCAGTTTAATACATATGATTTCTTTCCTTATTTGGTAAATGTGATAATTTTTAAAATCAGAGCATGTTTTGATAAACCCTTCTGGTTATGATTCCAGCACATTTAAGTTTCATTTTTACTAGTGGAATTAACTATAGAATGCTGTTTTATAAACTGAATTCCAGTTTTTTATTCAAATGCCATCTGATACGTTTCCAAAGGAAAAGTCATTGTCTTGTAATAAGGAATGTGACATTCACATTATAATGTACTAAACTAAAAAAAAGTTAAGAAAAATAAATGCTTGCTTAACTATGTAAATGCTAGAATGACTATGAGATATGAGTTTGTAAAAGTTGAATTTGATCATGTTATGCAAACTGACAAATAATGATAATTTATTATAGAAATGAAATATCCCAGTGTATGATAAGATAAAAATTAGCTATCTAAGTTAGGTTTCCTGCTTTCTTTTATTCAACTACAATTATAACTGGGCTGATTCTTGATTCCTCTTTTTGCTTGTGTTCATCTTGATTAGGTGTGCATTTAGACTCCCACAAAAACCTTCTTGACTGAGTTCTTAGATTTTGTTGGTGCTTTTCAGATCAATGATATCAAAGAGGTTAATCTTGGAGTAAGACAACATCATAAATGCTGTATTGGGAAGCCTCTACTTCTGAGGGAACGATTGCTGTGTGCAAATTATTTTAATTCTGCTTCTGCTTAGAAACTGGTTGAAGTCCAGCTCTTTGTTCCAAAGACATGCTGACAGCCAGCTTTTGGACTATTTGTTGTTTTGTCCATGCAATGAAGGAAAGCCTTCCAGTGCTGGAACACTTCAGTTCTTTTAAGGAGTAAAATTAGGAATGTTCTTTACATTGGGGACAACTTTGTGTGTTTACTAATACAAGTTTTAAAATTTGTGCGCTATTTCTTCTCCTCTTGTAGCAACTTTGTGTTCAGCCATTAACTTGATATGTATTTGAGCAGTGCATTGGTGGGGGCAGCCACTGAGACAGTGTTTGCACAGCTCCATGAAGATCTCAGTCCAGAGCCGTGGATCCAAATCATGGTCGTGATCCCAATGCTATAATAGCTGCAGCCTCTTTAGAAATCTTCTCAGTTGTACAGCACTGAGGAGATTTTTAAATAGATTCATCAAAACTTGTAAAGGTAGAGTGGCAGCTCAAATAATAGCCTGCTCTATGCAATTTCTCTTTGTCTGTCTTTATTAGAAAAGGAATGGGGAATTTTGCCCTTTTATTGCTTATGTCATGCATTTCAGGTAATTCTCCTTAGCTTAGGATGTAGGGCATGTAGGAAAAAGAACTGCAAGGAGGAGTGCAGAATCATACAGAGGCCATTTCTGCAAAGCAGCTGGACAATATGATTTGGTTTGAATTTGAAAACTCTAACAGGTTGTCCAGTTATAAAGATTCAAATATTTTGGTAGGATAAGAAATTTTATTCATGTTGTTAATTCTGCCTGGAATGTATTTCCTCTTAGTCCTGCTCAAAGCCGCCCGTCAATGGTCTCATGGATGAACATTCCATCTGCTAACATGGCTGCCACAGATGCTGCACTACCCACTTTCTTCTTCCCCAGCCCTGCCACTGGCACTGACAGAGCAGTGGAAAGGTATGGTGTGCACTTCAACTTTTTCTGGCTCTTTATTTGCCTCCTTTTTCTGTATCTTTATAAAAATAGTCTACCGTAGCATGTGAATCATTATCTCGAACCAGGAAATGCAACCGTAGCAATTTTGACAGAATGAAATACCTGTCTATGTCATCTTACTTCTCCTTTGGACACCCTCCTTGATGGAAGGCACGCAGTACACTGAGCCAGTGGTCGGTTGGTTAATACAGGAGGGCTTTGTTTTGGGTGGACAATTCATAGTGTCTCTCTCCTGTGGTGTTTCTCTCAGAGTCTTCTAAAATACAGATTCTTCCACCTTTGCCAGATTTCAGTTTCTCATCTTAGACTTTCTTCCTTTCTCTGTGGTTTCATTCTTTTCTTTCACTCTTTTGTCCAGCTTTCCTTCCATCCTGTTTCTGCTTCCTTCCATGTTGTTTTCCATGTTTTGAAGTATTTTGAGTTTTTTCTTTGAAGGTCTTCACCTTCTTAGCTTTTCCCTTCAAATTTAGTAATATTTACCTTTCTAATTAAGTAGTTTGGTATATTGACAAATTATTCCCAACACTTGATTAAAAAATCCTATTTCTTATTACTGGTTAATTTTTGAAGTATATTATGTTTTGCCTGCTGTTGAGTTTATTGCTGACTAGCACATGAAAAAAAATTAACTGTAGTTGAAAGTCGAGTTTGTCATAAAAATAGTGTGCAGAAAGTTGGGAGTATGATATTCAGAAGTGCCAACAGTAAGCTGTGAAGCTTCAGCTTTGTCTGTGTGTATGAATTATAAGCCTGTAATGATGCATGTGAGATAGTGTTTAAAGTTTTAGTCATCTCCAAATGTGAATGGAGAGAGAATGGTTGAAGTGTCTTCATAATAGTAAAAAGTTGCTATAATTCATAATTTCATTTTTCAGTGTTGCCCACCGAAAAGCAAGAGCAGTTTATCCATGTGAAGCAGAACACAGCTCTGAATTGTCATTTCAGATAGGAGCAATATTTGAAGATGGTAAGTTCTGCTTGAGTAAATATAAAGCAATGAAAAACAAATTGACAAAACTGCTAAAATGGCTTTGGATAAAAATACAAGCCTGACTGCTATTCTGCCAACATTGCTGATGGCACACAGTTGGTGATGGAGATATTTTCTGGTATGAAGAAGCTGCTTTACATATCCTTAGCACTGTGAGGCAATGCTTTTGATTCTTGGGTGAATAGACTCTTCCAACTGGTATAATTTTTCAGCATCATTTAGATGTGTTGTAGTACCAAAAAATAGGTTATTCAGTAATAGAAGAGAACACCTTGTCCTAAGAGAACACCTTGTCCTATGAAAATGAATTTGTTAAAATGTGAACTCTTGTTGTAAAATAACACAGGGGTTTTCCTTTGAAGGAAAAAAAAATCTGTTTCAGGATTTTGAAGCAAACAGTGCCAGGTAAATCAGGTGAACAATGGAAGAAAAAAGAGTATTTTTACTGATTTAGATCAAGGTCTGCATTAGTGTATGCATGTACTGGTAGAAAACGGAATATTCACTGAGGTGTGGAATGAAGGCCTGTGTTTAATGATTTCTATGGATCCAAATATAGCATTACATGTGAGCATCCAGAAGGTGATTTCTGTGCTCAGGACTGTGTTCTCAGTGAGCTTCCATTGTTCTACCCTTCAGCAAATGCACAGGGACTTCAAACTGATAGGAAAGGTTTTAGTTTTTAAACTTTATGCCAATGACTACTGTAATACAAATTTTAAAGATGCAGAATGGGAAGTTCAGTTCGTGTTTGTTTGTTTTGTTTGTTTGTTTGTTTTTGTTTTGGTGGGGCTTTTTTGTTTGTTTGGTTGGTTTTTTTTATAATGGTATGTATAATAGGATATTCCTGTCCTCTGTCTGCTCCCAAACAAGTAAGCAGCAAGCCTGGTCCAGACTTCAGTTCTGCTTTTTTTTTTTCCCCAGCATAAAGTGGTCTGTGGTCCCCACTAGGTTCTTCCCTACTAGCACCCACTTTCCAGAATCATTCTTGATGTTTCCTATTAGAGCTGCCTTGCAGGCAAATCATGTTTGAATCAAGTTAGGTGGGAAACCTTTTAAAGATGAATTAACTGAGTGATTGCTCTTTTTAAAGTCCCTAACACCAGCTATTTTAATTTAAGTTTTTTAAAACATGACTGATAGGGCTCTTCAACAGACATCAAACTGTGTACAGGAAAGAAAATCTACTGCATGGTGGAAAAGATTTGGTGTCTCAGAGAGGCATTTCTGCTGTAGAACAGCAAGGGTTGTGTTAGCTTGGGGTAAGGAAGTATTTCAAGAAGTAGTTCCTTGTGTGTCATGTTTTTGTATGAGAGCAATGTTAAGATTCTCTCCTTGTATGAGAAGTCAGGAAGTGGTGACAAAGGCCCCATGATTTGGTGCATTGCAGCCTCAGTTGAACTTTTCAACTGGAGAGTTGGATTGCCCCAAAACAAGTGTGGAATTTGACTCTGGCATCTGTGGAGAAGTGTTTCAACTGTAACTTTTTCCATGTCATTAGACAAATAAGGTCCAAAGCCTGGGGAAAAGGTTGCATGGACTGCATTTGAAAAACCCAGTTGCCAATTTCTGATGGCAAAGCTCACATTTACTTAAACACATTAGTTTTGATTTGTTCTGCTATATCCTGGTTATTTCTCAGGTGTTGTCCTTGCTCTGCAGGGCTCTCACCCTCAGGTAGGCTGTGGATTGGCAGAAGGAATGGAGAGAGCATGCAAGTAATAAGGCAGTAACTGTATGTAATGGTAATTTCATAACTTTTCCCAGTAGGTTATGTCATGGATGGCTCTTTTCATGCCAAGTGCAGACCTGTCTCCACATTTGAAACCTCTGAAATGCCTTGATATGAGCATTTTCTTTCTGTATCTGGCACCCCTGTGTCTGTGCTGAAATCAGATTGCAGTAAATCAATTCAGGTTCTTTAGTTACTCAATTTAAATTCCCATATGCCCTAATAAAGCCCCCAAATGAAGAATTAAAGTAATAATACATCAATTCTGCAGCTCTACCAATAACCTTAACTATCAAAGTGACAACGCATCAATCAAGTTGACATACAGCTAGTATCAACCATTAAAGTAACTGTTAAATTAATGTCTACTAAAGAGTGCTGCTTCCATTAGTGAATGTTTTATCCATCTCTCCTTTCTCCACCCAGCCTGTCTCTAATCCTGTCTCTTTTTTTTCCTTGTTCTTTCCTCTCTTTTCTGCTTTGTTTCCTTTTTCCTGTTTCTTTCCCCATTCTTGGTTTGTCTCTCTTGGTCCATAGACGTTGATTGCAGTGGTTCTGTCTCACTTTTTATTACTCGGGATGAATCTTTCTGGCTGCTTCAGCCTCAGACAGGATAACGGCATTTAGAGAAGTAGTCTTGCACCTGCCATAGTTACTAAATGTAATATTGGTGCAAGAAGGTGAGTTTAACCATTGCTCCTATCTCCACTTCCTGTTTCTAAACATGCGAAAAAAATCCGTCTCAGTCTGCCAAGGTTAGATTTGCTAATATTTTAAGTTAAGCTTTGCATCACCTGATAAGAATCTGTATAAAACCTTAGCACTTTCACATTCAGGTGTTTTCAGTACTGCATGTACATTGTGCTTCCCTAAATCCCACAGTCTTTCCATTAAAGTGCCATAGAATATAAATGCTAAGGCACCATCTGGTAAGTTAAAAAGAAAAGGCAAAGTTTTCTATTTAATTGAATTGTGCAAGAAAATGAATAATGTAATCTGAACAATATCCACTAGATATTTTTTTTTTAATCTTCAATTCAATTTGCCTTAGGCTGTGCCAATATTTTTATTTCCCAGTTGTTACAGGCTATATTATTGACAGCACATAACAATATAATTCAAGTGGTTGGAAGCAAAGCTTGAAGAGTTTGCAGCTGGATAAGGGCACATAAGAGAAGAAGCAGAGTAGAATCTGAGATTGAGAGACATGCTGGCTGTCCATGTCTGTTGTTGTTGAGGCAGATATTCCCAATAATCAGGGAAAGAATAATCAGACTGCCTGGCACTGGGATTTTGCCCGTCTTGGAGCCAAGTGTTATTAAATTTATGGTTCTTGAAAGACACTGCTTAAAAGTCAGTAAATGGGAATTTCCCTGGGGAGAAGTGTTTCAGATAGGTTAAATGGTGTTTACACAATAAAAATTCCTTGGCAGAACTGCTAGCAGGAGGGGTTCCTGAAAACTTGTCAAGATAGCTCTTATCAAGGCTTTTTACCATTCTTAAAATCCGATTTTAAGGGAGGGAAAACTGAGAGTGTTTTGTGCCTAAGGAAAAGTGGGGCACCCATCATCCCCACCAAGTATAAAAGGAACACAAAAAGCCACATTCACACATCCCTTGTCATCCCCATCTCTCTCTCCCACTGTAACAAAGTGCCAGCCTTAGTTAATGTTCCTGGTTTTGACTCCAAGGCGCTCTCTGCCCTCTTAATTCACGCTGTGGCTCCTGGACTGTCTGTCTTTATGGTCCTGACCAATTCAGGATTTACATCAAAGATAAGTGGTACTCCCAAATTACTGTATTGCACTGTATGTGCAAATGGTTCTTTTGCTGGGGTAAAAATGGAAATAGAGCTACTTCTTGGTGCACCTTTCATCTGTGTAGTTCAGAGCACTTGCAAACATTCATGGGGAGAAGACCCTCTGACTCCTAGTCCTGTGCTCTGTCCACAAGATAATTCTGCTTCTCCCAGCATAATTAAGGGAAACAGCAAGTTTTGAAATTTCAAATTCCAGGCTAAACCTAAGCATGATAAATATTTCTGCATTTCTGCAATCAACTCAACCCACAGGGATTGTTTCAAAAACCCAAATGGATTTCTAAACACAGAGGGTTTGCAAGCACATTTGGTTGCTTTAATTGAATTTTCTGATGAAAAACTGGCCAGCATCATTGAGTTCTATGGAAGTGAGTTCTAGTGCTGTAGTGGTTTTAGAAGTGAGATATCTGTTGCTCTCACTAATCCTCATTTATGTTGCTTTTTGAGGTTTTTACTCTGATTGACAGTCCCTGAGAAAGGGAGGCCCTATTCTGCCAGAAACCATGCAGGTTAGATTTGCTCCCAAAACAGCCAGTTTCCACAAAGACGTGGAAATCAGCGTGAATCGGTGTCTTGTTCAGTCTTGCTGAAGTTAGTGGCACCCAGCCAATGAACTAATACTGCTGAGGAAGTAAGTCTTGCTGTCATTGTGGTTGAGACCTGTGAAACATTTGAACTGCCAGAGCAGAGCATAGTCTGCTTATGGCATTGGGTCTCTGGGAAGAGCTGCTTGTGAATTTTATGTATTTGTAGTTAGAAGATAATAACAGTGGCAATATCAAAGCTGTTTCCTTTGGAGAATACAGAAAAGTAAGGGGTGCTGCTGCAAATGCCAAGTTGACTTGATGGCGTTTTTTGATAAGAAGAAATCAGATCTCACTGCAAGTTCTAAGTCTGTAGATTTTGTTGGCCCATTTGAGCTGGGGTGATTGTTCCATAGCATGACTTGCTGTCATACTGATGCTCAGACATCTTCCTTCCCTGCGCCTTGCCTCCATGAGTGAGACTGCTGAAAAGGCCTTGCAGCAGGTACTGAGGAAGTCACTGTTCCCCTCTGAGCTCTCAACTTGGCTGCCGTTTGCACTGTCCTGAGAGGCAATGGCTTTTAGTGGTGGTTCTGTGCTTGGTGTGCAGTCTTGCTATACACACATTAAATCTTGCTGAAAATATTTACTGTTTAGTTCTCTGCTCTGTATCTTTAATACTACGAGTATTTTCCCCTCCTGTCCTGTGCCAACATGAGTCTTAGTCTTGTGGGATGAGTGCTCTAGTAATGAGTTGTAGTTTTAAGGCCGAGTGTGTAGTTTGTGCATCAAGGTATTTTTAAATGAGGCAGGCCTGAGAAAGTGCTAAGAATGTAATTGTTGTTGACTGAGAAGAAATGACAGAAAGGGGACACTACAGATGTCTTCTCTTGAGCAGGGAATTTTTTCAGAAACAGGATGTGTCCTGGGTTTAAGAAGAGCTGTGCTTGATAGAGGAATGGGGTTTGTGTGGTTAAGTGGTTTTGATT
Organism: Urocynchramus pylzowi; assembly: GCA_013397555.1. Classification (NCBI taxonomy): domain Eukaryota; kingdom Metazoa; phylum Chordata; class Aves; order Passeriformes; family Fringillidae; genus Urocynchramus; species Urocynchramus pylzowi. Next base: position 809,271 of record VZRH01003522.1, read on the forward strand.
TTAAAGTAACGCATGCTGTTGTACACTGTACTTCAGAAATGGATTAGCAAAGTAAACAGGATCACAGGAGCTTAAAGCAGCTTTAATTTTGGATGGCACTTTCATTAATATCTTTTGCCTACAGAAGCAGTCAGTGATGTACACAAGTATCTTACCTCTTCTTGCACAAGGTGATTGTAGTGGGGGCAGAAACCTTCCCTGCTGAGACAGTCACTGCAGCTGCTGAACATTAAGAATTACTTTTTGCTGTGTTACTTTTTTTTATTACTAAAAAATTACTAAAAAAAAAAAACCCCAAAACCCAAAGATCTCTAGAAATGGTGGATTTAGGTGTAATTGAGCAATAATTCTTTCTTCAGTCTTCCTAGAGTCTAAAAGAACTGTCTGCCAACAAGTGAGGCCCTGAGCTGTGTAATGTACATGGGCAATATTTAATTTCCTAAGCCCAGAGCTCAGTTGTACCAGCCAGGTCTCGTCTTCTGGAGTGAAAATTTTGTTTGTCTCTCAAACCCAACTGCTGGGCCATGAATGTGCTGCAGTGTGCAGAGCTCATCATTATCTTGTCAAACTTGCTTGGAAAATATTTCTTTGAAAGTTTGCTGGTTTTTTGAGTGATGTGATTCAGCATAGTTTGAACATTTCCTCCTCTGCATAAATATTAGGTAAATTTTAATTTCAGTGTGATCCCCTCAGATGAGGGCTACCCTAGTTAGAACAGGCCTTGGATTTATAGACACTCACATGCCAGTGGTATCTACCCTATTTCTCATGGAAATTAAGGTTAAGCACCAGAGGACAGGTAGAAATTTCCTACTTCTAGGTTTTCTAGTTGCTTTTCTTCCTAATCTGTCTTTTTTTTTGAGTTTGTTTCCTGTACTACAGATGTGCTTCGTAGGTATGGGAGACCTCAGGGAGGGGTTTGGCTGGCTGCTGGTGCATTTGCTGGAAATGCAGAATTACAGCTTCTGGAGGGAGGTTTGTGGTGGTGTCAGCCATGCAGTTTCAAATGCATCTGTACTCTGTAATTGTGCAATAGAAAGGACAAAGGGAGAGGAGGGCCTGCTTATTACTAATGGTAATGTAAGTTACTGTGTGAGCACAGATCCTAAAAGGTAATTGTCTATGCATGTTTTTCCTTTGGAATCTTTTTGTTGAACACATTTATTACAAAGATAAGCCCAGCATTTTGTGCTGAATCTAAACTATCAGTAACATTTGAAAGCAGTTTTGTTTTCTGGGTTCTTTGGAGTTATAGCTGTTGTTTAAAGTGTGGTTTCTGAGCACAGCTGTGTAACAATAATAGGACACAAGGAAAAAAAAAACCAGGGAAAGTATGATTTTAAGTCCTCAAATTAAGAGCCTTACAATGTTTTTGGAAGTGAGACTTAACATGTTGCTTTCTCTCAACTGTTATTTCCCTGATACGTAGAAGGCTACAAATATTACATTTCCCAATATGTTAATGTGTTTTAAATAAAGCACTGACATGGCTGGCAGCACGTTTCAGCATTTGTCTGATGTCTTCCCTAAATACTGTCTGTCTCAGAAGCACTGTGAGTATAAATCAGGAGAGAATGCTGTAGGTTGCTAAAAAAGTGGGGGATTTTACAGTTACATAGGTAAATAGGTATCTGTATTATATCCTTAAAAGACACCTCAGAGGGGAATTTGAGGACTTTTTAGTCTGTTCTTTAAAGAAAGTAGGCTTATGCTTCTTTTTTGACTTCCTGTCAAATGTGGTCAACATATATATACAGGAAGTCAGATTTCATTAGTTCTCTTGCTCACAGAGTAACTTCTGGGGCATTGAGAGTCCCAGCTGAAATATTTCTTATTTTATATTCATGCATATGCTTGCATAAACTTTGGGATCAGCAGTGGTAAACACTTAGGATGGCACAAGGAGCTGTACAAGCCTTTGCTTTGTGTTTTGTGAATTGCACTATGTATTTGAATTTCAGAGAGAGGATTTAATCAGAAGAATGATTCAGATTTTGTCCACTGATCACTTCCAATAGCAGCTCTATTCTGAAGAGATGATACTTGGAGTGACATCTGGCTCATTTCTATTTCCCCTATAATCCTTTCTGTGCTTACTTTTCATGCCAAGTAAGGTCCTATGCTGTGCTTCTGTGGCTCTGAGCTTCCAGATTCATCACTTCTGCTCAAGACAGGTGTTTGCTCTTGTTTTTCCCCACCTACTGAAAGTGTTTGATATGAATTCTGACTTTTCCCCTAATGCACAGATTTTTCTATTTTATAAATCTGTCCAAAGCTCCATTAACCATTTCCTTAATGAAGTCTCCTGCACCTAAAAGTTATTTCACCATGTAGGCTTTGTAGAAGTATATTATGAAGTTTTTAAGTCAAGTTAATAATCCTCTTTATCTTTCCTAGCCAGATTCCTAAACTGGTGATTGCAGATGATGGGAAGTTTTTATGGATGCTTTGCTGGGTGTCATAGAGCTAAAGCTGAAAAGTACTAATTCAAATATAAAAAGATGCAGTAATTTTCTCTCCTTTTCTTTTGCAGTGCAATTTTCCAGAGAGCCAGGATGGCTAGAAGGCACGTTAAATGGCAAGAGAGGACTTATTCCACAAAATTATGTTCAGTTTTTATAGCTTTGTGCATTGAACGCCAAGAAGGTGTACATGGTATCCATGGATTTTTGTTCTAGTCACTTGTCTCTACTTTTTTGACTGCTTTTAATCAGTGAAGAGCTGGACTATGAATTGAAGATCTTAATCTGTATAAAGGCATTAAGTGTTGCCAAATATGAATTAGAAAAAAAAATATCCTTTGGGAGTTGGAATGG
>VZRH01003522.1:812102-867020 GCA_013397555.1 Urocynchramus pylzowi
GAAGAAAGAGGGAAGAAGAGGTAGGTTAATTTTTTAATAGGGTGGATTTTTCAGTTCTAAAGAGCAGTAGTAGTATGTTTGCAAGATTAATAGTTTTTGAAGTCAAGTATTTGGTTGATCTGTGACTCATCTTAGTGTCCTGGAGATTATGCTTTGATAGCCAGCATTTTTAACAGAATGCGAGGGTGCTGAGGCCCTGGCACAAGTTGCCCAGAGCACCTGTGGATGCCCCATCCCTGGAAGTGTTCAACGACAGGTTGGATGGGGCTCTGAGCAACCTGGTCTAGTAGAACGTGTCCCTGCCCATGGCAGGGGATTGGAACTAAGTGGTCTTTAAGATCCCTCCCTACCTAATCCATTCTATGACTCTATGATCATTTTAGGTTTGGAAGATACTGGTGGATAAAAAAAACCTATCATGCTGACAATTAAATTATATTTCAGAGTGAAATAACCTGCACAGAGCAGACATCAGTAAGTAAAAATAATAGTTATCAAGACATGACATTTTTCAAATGTCTTCAAAGAGCACATTCGTTTATGTTGCGTGTATGATTTCATTTATTTTATAAAGATAAGACACATGAACTTTTATTACAGGCTCCTATATGTCATGGTTCCTTTGCTACTCAAAAATATCACTGTAAATGAAATAAAATGTTATTTGTTATTTGACTTGTCATTCCTATGTTACAGAGTATTTTGCTCTGGTTCTGGAAGTTGTGGCATGAAATAATTATTGGCAGCTCTGTGCAGTCAACCTCAAGCAGGCTCCAAAAGGGACAGGGGGCTTTCCTCACACAAAATAGGCAACTCTGGAAGTTCAGGCCAAAAAGGAAAAGAAAATCTCTGGCTATGACACTTTTGCATCCTAGAGAATTCCAGCATTTTATCTGTTGTCTGTTTTAGCGGCTTGTTCACCTTGCCTGTCTTCCTTCCCTCTAACTGCAAGGTCATATTGATACCTCAAAATGCGTAGAACTTAAAAAAGTTACATGCAGTTTATCACTAATATTTCTATTTTTCTCTCCTTCAAGTAAGACAATGGAGAGGATGCAGGAAAGTGTGACAGGATGACATGCTAATACAGGCTCACTTATTTGTTAAATTGGACTCCGTGGATTTTGAGTCATTTATTGCAGCTCTACTTAGCTTGCAAGTTTTCCTAACAAATGAGATTAGTAAACCAGTTAATGGTTAATGCTGCCTTGGGGTTGGGATGGCTTTTTCCCCTGAGGATTTAACTCCATGCCATTAATTTGTTCCTTTGCCCAGACTGCACAGACCACTGGAGTATGCACAAATCATTTCCAGATGGAGCAATGGTGGGCCAAGCCAGTACAGCTCTCCAGCACTGACCCTCATTGCTTGGAGGAGTTTCATTTGGAGAAATCTCCTGGTATTGGAGCAATGACTCCCTGGCCCAAAACTTTTAGGCAGTTCTTGTCTTGGCTAAGTGACCCAAGCACTGAAAATTACTTCTGACTGTTTCGCTCCTTGATTCAGTGTTAAGGAAATAGTTGCACCAGTACTTGCAGCAACAGCTTGGAGGTTTCTTTCCTCAGATTCGTTCATGTTGCAAAGCTCTGTTCTGGCTGGGTCTCCTGTTGCCTGGGCCCACAGCTCAACTCATCTGTGGCCTTAAGGTTTCATTCTGGAGGCAGGATGGTATTTGTGTGCCAAACTCAGTTTTCAGGGCTACCGGTTGGTAGAAAATGTTGAAAGGAGAGGGAGAATATATATCTTTGGTGTTAGCCTTGCAGGTGTGGCAGCTAGGTATGCTGGCTTGTCAGATGGTGAAGCTCTGATAACTTGGAGCTTTCAAGCTTTGGAAGTTGCTTCCATTTGTTTTGTTGTTGTTTTAAACCTGCATGTTTGATCTTGTTCTAGCTCCTGTCCTCCAAAATTCTCAATGTGCTTCTCAGCTCTAGCTCTGTGTTGTGGGGCTTTTTTTCCTTATAACTGAGGTTGTTTAAAAAGGCAGATATAAAGAGAAGGAATAATAGTTTTAGTGTCTCTTCCATCCAGTCCTGTGAGCCTGTTTCACCTTTAGGTGAGATGTTTTGAGACTCCTATTACTTCTGGAGCTGCACAGAACCTAAACAAGAAGAAAACTTTTCTACTGAGAAGTGATACACTGAACAGAGGTAACACTAATCCAGACTTTTCTCACGTCCCTGCAGTTGTCTGAAGGCAGTGGTATGAGAGCTGAGCCAGATCAGATCTGGCTTTCAGGCTAACCGCACTGCCTCTGAGGAATTCAGTTGTGGGAACTGCTACCCACCAGATGGGTTTCCACATCAGCCCAGTTACACCAATGCCAAGTACAGACTTGCACAGCCCAGTAGCCACGGCACAGCTCGTTCTTCATCCTCGCTGCTGAGCAGAGCTGTGGATGATGCCCTCAGTACTGACTGCTTGGAAGTGGGGATTAAAAGATGCTAAAATTAAAAATAAAATACTAAGGAAGTCAGGCTTTTGAGATTGCTTGCTTTCCTGAAGGTGGCCTTTAGGGCATGCCTCTTTGGTAGCCGTTTACCATGGCTTGGTAGATTTTGGAGGAGTGCAGTAATGTGCTGTTAAGACAGGAAGGAGGACATTCTGGAGAAAGCTGGTTGCAGGATCCTTCTCTTGGCCTGGCAGCAGGACTGGTCATTCTCCATGGGTGTGGCCTCTGTCTTCTTTCATGGAACTGCTCTCCTGTCACAGCTGTGGGCACAGAGGAGTTACTCCTTGGGTTGGGTTCCTTTCCCTTGCTCTGTGCTGGTTACTGTGGGCAGGGCCATAGACTTTTCAGTTTTCAAAAGCTGAGGCTGCTGGCTGCATGGCATGGGCTGAAAATTAGAGTGTGAATTAGGGGAAAAAACCCAAATAAGCTTTTTATGCAAAATGATGTTTTCCTTGCCATCGCTGTGGGGCCAGAGATTGAATCCCTCAGCCTGGGGATTAAGGTCGAATGTGTTTGCTGAATAATTAATGGCCAACCTGATAGTCCTGCCTAGTGGGGCTCGGCAGAAATTTACAGCCTGTTAGTCACTGGCCAGGGTGCTGTGCTGCGCCTTGGCCAGCAGCACTTCCACTTTGCTGGGTGAAAAAGCCCTGGGGTTTTCAAGCTGCTGAAGGTTAAGTGTTGTCCCAGCTGATCTTCATGGCAGGTTTCCTTCTGATGTCATCTTTTATGAGTGAAAGAAAAAATCTCATTAGCTGATTTATCTGTCCTGTAATGAAAATACAAGTTCCTGCCACACTGCTTGCAGTTTTTGCTACCCAAGGCTCTGTAATTGTGTCACAGAAGAAACCTGGGCAGAAACTTGCCTTCCTTAATGCTGTTCCTTGTTCTCTTAACCCATTTCACAATTCTTACCTGGTTTGCAGTTTAAGGAGAAAAGTTGCTGACAGAGGGTCTGTGTAGGCTGTAAATGCACAAGTGCTAAACTGAGTTTCACTGAAAGTCTTCACTGGAGTTTCACCTCTTGAACTGAATGTGCCTTGGACATTGTTTTCTACATCAGAGTCCAACAGTCTGCCCTCATTTGTCCTTGCAGCAGCCACAGGTATGTGCCAACTTTATTTGAAGATGTAGATTTCTTGACCCTGTCAACATCTACAATTAAAGTAAGAACACCTCAAAAACCTTGAGGCAGGGCATGGTTTACCAAGCAAAATCTGTGACAGGAAAGAGCATTTTTTCCCCTCCTTTCTTAGTAATATTGTACTCCTCATGAACTCCCAGTCTCTGCAGCTACCTGTGTCCCAGCTTGAGGTCAGGTTACAAGTTTCATTATGGTTTTAAGTAGTGATAGCATCATCCTATTTCTAGAACAGCAAATGACAGATGCATCTACTTGTAAACATATGGGAAATTTTCTTAACACTGCTGATCCCCTACTATTCTTTCCTTCTGACAATTCAGCAGAGAAAGCAGGTGCAAGGATTATTTGGCAGTAATAAAATTCATGCAACTTGTTGTTAAAAGACAAAAATGCAATTAAATGGTGGTTTTACACCACAGACCAGGCTTTGTGCAGAACTTGGTGGTGAATTGTTGAGAGAGTGTCCAGAACAAACTAAGATAGTTAGAAGGGGAAATAAAACACCTGCTATCTCACTGTAATTACAACTGGAAAAGGTCTGACCCTGAGAAGGCAGGATCAATGGGGAGACCTTGTGTATATAAAACAGAATTTCTCTCCGAGCAAGAGGGATTCACTAACTTTGGTCAACAGGAAGAGCAGCAGGAGGTTAACAAAAACTGGAGCCCAGACTGGTCTGGCTACTGAAGGTTTGTTTCTTCCAGTGGGATGAAGCTTGTGCCCAGAACACATCATTTGTCAAGCACAGGGACTCAGGTGCAATGAACCACATTGCTCAGTGTTGGACATTCCCTGTCTTACAGCCTGAGGGGCTGCTCCCTGGCCGAAGCCATCGCAGGTGTGGGGACACCTGGAGCTGACAGAGATTGCTGGAACCAACACTCCAGCTGTCTGAAGAAAGATGCTATAGTGCATTTTAAGTTACTTCATGTTGAAGTGTTCATGTCCAGGTTAAATGGGGCTCTGAGCACCTGGTCTAGTGGAAGGTGTCCCTGCCCAAGGCTGGAGGTTGGAACTGGATGATCTTTAAGGTCCTTTCCAACCCAACCCACTCTCTGGTTCTGTATTGCTCCTACATGAGCAGAAGGCTTGCCTCTAAGGACAGCTGCACCAGCAGCTAGCTGAGATTAAAATGCAAGAAATACTTGCAATCAAACCAGTTTAATTCATGTATATTTGTACAATTTGTAGAAAAAAAAGAAAAATAGGTACTTGCAGACATTAACATAAAGACCAAACAATATTTTCTATTTATTTAAAAAGCTTTAAACATACAGAAGCAAACCCCTAATTATAAATGCATCATTATGCATAGATTTTACTGTTTACACCATACTGCTGGCTGCTTTTATTTTTCATCCAGGAATCTATTTAAACTCCAAGAATCCTTAAACATTCCTCTGAGCTTCCTGGCCTCAGAACTGCTATCTATCTTATCAAGTCATTGACCTCCAGCTGAAAACATTGCTCTAAAAAAAGTCAAATCTTTAATAAACAATTAAAAGTGCATTAACTGTATCATTTTTAATTTCATAAATGTTTAAACAAGTCAGTGAAAAACACCACCCTGTGAATTAGCTTTTTGCATGATTGATTGTAAAGTATCTTTTTAATAAGATTTTGATATTGCAAACTTTAGTCTTTTCTATTTTGCTCTGTGCAACTACTGAGTCGCACGATGTGTAGTATTCCTGAAATACCCACCGCAGTACATTACAGTATTTTACATTTTAACTGTGTATACAATGCTCTTGCTGCATATCCCTGTTCCTTCTTACAACAGAATAATTTAGCTCAATGAACAAAAGCTCACTTTCTAAAAGCTGTTATCGTTTGTCTTGTATTTTGCAGGAGACAAATGCCTATTTCATTCTAAACAAATTCAAATGAATATAATGAACTTCCCAGTAGCTAAAAACTAGGGTTGGGTTTTGTGTTTTTCTTTCTTTTTTCTGTACACAGGTTTAGATAAAAAAAGTGATGGCTATTCTGCTTAAGTGTCCTTGGTAAGAGAATACTGCCTCTTACAACATCTATATCCAATTGTATCTATTACTTCAATGATGTCTAGCAAAAAATAATAATCAATGAATGGTTTCATAAACAACAGGTGATTAAAGTAAAGGATTTATTATAATCTGCTTACAGTTGTTTGCAAAGACAGACATACGTTTTTGCATAAAGATATAAATTGCTTTTTAAAAGTAATTTAGTGTGTTTAATTATATGAAGTTTCTGTGAATTATGAATTGTACCAAACCAAGATTAAAAGTAATAAGGTACAAAAATAGGAGCAAACAGACAACAATTTGGACTGGGACAGGCATTTAACAGTGAAGTGTAGAATATGGCTTTGCTATTTTAGTCAAGCAAAGTTACTCTGAGACAGAAAAGGAGGCAGTAACTTTGTTAATATAAAAAGCTGCTGCAGACTGTATTCACCCAGAACGTGGCTTTGAAATCTTCTATTTTAGACTTTAAAAAAAAAAAAAAAACCTAAATTAAAAGATGGATGTATGACTGTGTCTTTATTGTAAACAACCAGTCTGCATGCTGTATATCTCGTTGGAAGTTTGGCTTTCATATTGCTGTGCAGGTCAGTATTTAAAGATCTGCCTATGAATTAGACTTCCAAAATGCAAATAATATATGTATGTATATATTTATATATAAAAAAACCTCTCTGAATACAGTCTTTACAGATTACCCATTGCATAAGGCAGGTGTCATTTAAAAAGACAAGTAGCGTTGACTGTTTTCAGTGCACCACAGTGCACCTCCAAATTTGAGTTCAGAAAGGGTGTAGAATTCTTAATTCGACCACCATTGACAAGAAATGCTACATTCCGACCGGCCAAGGGACACACTATAGCTCAAAAATACCAGTGGCACCCAGAGAGAACACTACAGATTAGGACTCTGAAAAACTATTCTACTTAAACATGAGCATATGGTAGCAACAGTTGAGCCTCAGAAAAGTTCACCTGTCCTCTATTCTACTCCAAAATATTGTAGTTGCTTATAAATTGTGAAATAGTGAAAATCACCTCAAACATTCTTTTCTTTGCAGTCTTATTCTAGAGAAAACATATTTGAGACAAAATCAGACCAACTGAGTTGAACTTGTAGTGTGAACATTTGTCTTCTTGGATGTATCCCGATTATTACAAAAATGCTTACAAAATTACAGATGCTTTTAGTTTATCACTAAAAATTCTACTCAGCTTATCTGCCCTTATCATCCCTCACCATCCCTCTCACCAGTACAAATCTCTTTGATATACTTACTGTAATGATCTGCATGTTCCCTTCAGCATAACCAGAAATCAATCTTCCCCATCTGAAATAATAATCTGACCTTTTAACATGTTTTATAGATCCAGTATTCAAAGGAAAAAAAACCAAAACCAAAACCAAACAATCTGGGAAACCTTAGTAAAAAAAGAAAAACCATTCAACGTGTTGCTTGCCCCTGTTCCCCTGAGAGAGAAAAGGAATAGAGGGCAAGAACTCCCTAGATCATTAAGCTGGCAAAAGCTTTGGAGAGAGACCATAATTTGTCTTGTTAAATGAAACCTTGGTAAAGTGGCAAACACAAAAATATGTAGTTTCCTACAGATATATGAAGCAGGAGTTCTAAGATGTGCTCAAGTCACATACACTTGCAAGAGACAAAAGGGGAGGAAAATAGAGAGAGAAATATAAAGGCTTAAAACACAACTGAAAAGGTTAAGCATGGTTATTTACAACAGATACTGTAGGATGGTAAATTAGATATGATGCTAAAAAAGGCACAGCTTTCCCTTTCTTAAATACACTGTAAACGGTTCATTATGCATGCAGAACATTTCACTTTACAAAAAAATTACCTTGTTTGTTTAGACAAAGATAGTACTTAAATAGTCTCCAGCAAAATAGAGTTCTTTCAAAAATACTTTCCCATTCATCCTATTAACCATTAAAGATTTTTTGTCTCATTTACAAAAGTTCCTTACACCTTATTTCAGGTCCTTCACAATTTATACATACAGCAATGTACAGTACAGCAAAAGACTGCAAAAAATTATTTGTAAAGCCAGCACAATAGATACTATAAATTGATACCAGGGCATTTGTTTTTCACATCTTATCCTTTTGAATTAAATAGTAAATGGACACTTAACACAGTGTATATCATCTATGATGGGATAATATGGGATAACAAATGCCACAGGTGGGGATAACAGTATTCCACACCAAATGTTCTGTTATTACTTTACACGTTAGGGTTTGTGTTTGTGTATATATGTGTGTGTATATATATAGTTTTTGTTTGGGTTTTTTTTTTGGGTTTTTTTTTTGTTGGTTTTTTTTGTTTTTTTGTTTTTTGTTTTTTTTTTTTGTACAAGAAAAGAATATTAATGCCCCATATTGACTTTACGTTTTATGTGCAAACCAAGGGTAAGCTTTAAAAAGTTCTCATTAGTTCTCGAACCCTTTTAAAACAAGCAAACAATACCAGAAACTACATGGCATATTTAAAACTCCATCTGTTAAAATATCAAAATCAAAGAGTTATTGACTAGATATGGCTTTTCATCCAGAGGAACAGGAACATTTTCTAAGTGTTTTAGGGTTATGGGGTAATTTCCAAACATCTAGGTCTTGTCAAATCCGAGTCAACTGCTTTCCATTCCCCCAAACCCTTCATATGATTTTAGACTATTCAGAGATTGCTGAACAAGTGTAAAGAGCATGTTTAAAATATGGTTTCTTGGGTCCTTCATGGGTGTGGAATAACACAGGGAAACTTAAGGCAAAGTTCTTCCATTTAAGACATTTTCTATCACTTCCTGTGAAAGTACAGGGGCTTGGCATTCCCAGATTCCACCTTTGGTAGCTGGTCACTGATGATTTCCACCAGCATGGCTGGAAACTCTACTTTCAGTGCCTGAGACTCGCGGAAGGTGTAGAAGCAGAATTCCAGTAAGTCACTAACAAGCTGAAATACAGAAAGAGACACTTTTTAGGAAAAACGCAAGTATTTTTGTGTGTAAACAACAGCTTACTAATAATTGATTATTTCCAAGAAATACCATTGCTTACTCTGACCTGACATTCCATTTACAGGGGTTATAAAACAAACAAAAGAACCCAAATGCCAAAGGGCTACTTGACTCATTAAAAATCAGCAAACTAGGAAAACCCAAAGAGACCACAGATTTGATTTTTCAGCCTAGCTGCACCTTTCCTTTCACTAACAGCAACTGGCCACCATGAAAACTCAAGGTCTACAAAAAAAAAGGCTTCTGCCCAGGGGGAAAAGACCAGCCATAAACTATTTTATCTCTCAACTTCAGCTAGATACACATTCATTAAATCAGATTATTTTGTTAACTTCAGTGCATTCTCCAGGGCCCACAACCTACAACTGCCAGAGCAGCTGATGTTTGCAGCTCAACAACACAACTGCTGCGTTACACAGTGGCATTTCAGGTTTTACAGAGACACAATCTACAGGTTTTTTGGTGGCTGTGACCTAAATGCATCTCCTAAAGCCTTACAGTATGTTGGACCCTTTCCAATCTTCAAAAAATGTGAAGGAATGAAGCACATCCAGGTTTCAGTGAGTGTGTGAACTTCCACTGCAGTTCACACACTGTTGTGTGATTGAAGGAAAGAGCCTCTGCTATTTAAAAATCCAACTGTTAAATTAATTTTGGCACTTTGTGTCCTTGCAGAGGACTTGAAACACTTCTGCTTGTGTAGTTTATCAAACACAACTACGTCATTTCAATTCTTACCATGTAGAATTGCACTCTGCCATAAAACACCTGTTATAGATAGAACAAATAAAAGTGGACCTCTGGAAGGCAGGGCAGAAAAGGAAACAAATTTAAAAAAGATGGGCAGCAACATGTCCATTCTGTAGCACCATACCTTATTGCTCATTTTCAGGACTTTCACAGCTGTTCTTGCAAACATGTAAGCAGTTTATGAACATCCCAGAGAAGTGCTGAGATCACTCAAACATATAACTTGCTGCTATTGAGCACTACATGAGTCTGTTTGCTGGGGCTTAGGTCATTCCTGATGATCTGGCATGTCATGAAGCAACACTAATTAATTAAACAGATGCATGCTAAGTAAGTAGCACAGACATAATCTGGTTTTCAAGGAAAAAATGCTGATGTTCAAAGGTTTACTTTACCCATGAGGAGGAGATTGTTACTGCATATATCCTGTGCCAAAAAATACTCTAAACAGCACAAAACCAAAGTGAAGGAAACTGTGTCTTGGTGTGATTGTCGCTCTCTCCTCTCTGCCTCTGGCATCAAACACCAGCCCTAAGCAAAGTAAGCCTTTCACCCCAGGACAGCCTTGACAATGACCCTGTGAATGTGCTCCTTTTCCTAAACTTCTTTCACATCACTGAATGTGAGGGGGGGGTGGGGGGTGGGATCACCTCTGTCCCACTGCGTACTGTGCAGCTCAAGTGAATGCCTGCCTTGTCACACCCCTGGATTCAGTGAGATAGGTCACAGGAAATCCTACCAAGAAACTACTAATTCTGACTTCTTTGCAAGATTTTAGTAGTACCAAGTACACATTTACATCTGGTGAATATGCAGACAAAGGGAAATGAAAAATAACACTAAGGAAGCATAATCTACTCTATTCAATAAACAAGTCAGCAGTCCAGTGGGTGAAAACCAGCATGTGATCATGGATATGATCATAGCACAGCACACTATGAATCTCACCACAGAGGCGAATGGTTAAGTTTGCACAACAGTTTGAAAGAAAATCCCTAGAACCCTCCTATCCTGTCATACTTGGGTTGAAGCCCTAAGGATAATGTATTTTCTATGCCTATTTAGGATAATGTATTTTCTATGCCTATTTAGCCTGCTAAAACTTTTGTTCCACTTTCTTAAGCTATCAGCTTTAACGCACTTGACAATAATCATCCACATAAAGAAAAAGGGAGGACTGGGAACCACGTGTGTCACACCTGTGACCCCATGTGTCAGCAATACCACGGGATTGCAGACAGGATCTTTTTAACTTCAGCCTTGAAAGCTGCATGGCTTTTTGAGACTGGGAAAGCATTCATTTAAAATAAAGAGGAACAAATGTGGCAGAATTGAAAGCCAGCTCAGAAGTACGAAAATGTAAATGCTATGCTAAGGTCAGACAGATAAAGCTGTGAGACCAAAAGCTGAGCCATGAGCAGGCTATTTTCTGCAGGTGTGCTCCCATGCATTTTCAAAAGTACCAGCCCCCTGCCAGCTCAGCAGCCTTGGCATGTGGATGCACTGAAAGGATGAAAAACTCAAGTCCCACAGGCAATGTTAATTTTGAAATTTAAGTCCTTGCTTCTGCATCCCAAACAACATTTGTCTGATGGAGTTTTGATTTGTAACAGGTAAATAATTTAGAGCATCTTTTGCTTTAAAAGAGATGTTCCCTCTTCAGTAAGAGTATCAAAAAGTTTGTTTTTCTTGGAACACACAAGCTCTGTCTTTGCAGTGACTGTCACCACAGGTGACAAGCAAGGTAACACGAGCTATCCAGCACCTCTGCCTTATGAATCTCCTAGATCAAACATGGCTGTTCTTTAAAGCCTTGTAAAAATCCCTGTGCTCTCAGAACTCCTGACTACATTTTAGCTGACCATTTCTGCTCTCTGCTTCTGGTAGTTTATACTGGAAAAGCTGAGAGTTCCCCCAGTCCAGCAGTGTGACTGACAACTCCAATTTAGCAGTGAGAGTGAAAGCACTGCTGTTTGCACAAGCAGTGCAATGGTGACTTGAAACATCCTGGCTTCTACAATCTCAATTATTTCAGCTACTGAAGCACACTTCTGAAGACTTAAAGCTTGGCAGTCTAGTTAAGGCCACAACTAAAACAATTCCCAATTCTCTCATCACTACCCCTGCAGTTTGCTATGCTTCAAACATTTTCAGAGCTACAGCAGTCTTAGAAATTCTGATATTTTTACCTAATCAATTTTTGCATTTGTATGCTGTGTTGAGCACCTCTGAGAAATAAGAGTATTAATCAAATGTAATTTTCTGTTATTAGGGTGGGGCGTGTATAAAATTGACTTTTTCATGCATACTGTTCTTCATAATTAAAAAAAAAAATGAATCCTTTAATGAAGTCCCTGAAGTTAATACAGTTATAGTGACCTTTGAGCACTTGCCCAATTTTTACAGCAAAAAGAATTTATTTTAGTTTGGAAATCTCACCATGATGCCTTTGCATTTCCAGAAATGGTAAGAACTTTTGGATTTGCAAGGGTGCACATTTCTGTGCTTCTTTTTCTCCAAATTCTCTCAGAATCTCTGAGTGTGGTATGAAAGCCCTCAGTCACTTCTCTGTCAGGAGCATCTCTGTGATTAAGCCTACTGAGACAGCAATTAAGACAGCAGTAGGGTAACAACACAATGCTGAGTAATTTCCTCCTATTATTAGCTACAGCTATTACTGTCAGAAACTTCAGTGTTCTCCTATATTTAAAAAAAAAAAAAAAAAAGACACCCCAAATTGCCTGCATCTGTCCCTTTCAGGAATGGGTTTCTGCCCAGCTCCTTCTTCACCCAGCAGAGCCCTCGGTGAGTTTAGGACTACTGTCACTTCCTGCTTTTTCCACTTTGTGCAGTGGATACAAACCTCCTGCTCCAACAACCAGGAAGGCTAAGGAAAACCACTGCCAAGTAGGTCTTGATTATTCCATTACCACTACATTTGTTTTTACTCCCAGTCCTATGAAAATCCCATGATGTAATTATTAGTCCAAGGGCTCAGGAAGGAAGTTACTCCCTCTGGGATGGCTTACAGGCTGATTCTTGGAGATCCATATGTCCTTTGGTGACCCACAGTGGCCAGTTCCTAGCTGCCTAGGAAATCCTGAACTCTAACCCAAGAGTAAAGCCTTCCACCATCACAGGGAGTACAAGGTAAGAACAAGGGATAAAGCTTCTGGTTATACCCATGCAGAGAATTTTCCTCATGCTAGAAAGGAGTAAAAGGTGGATAAAATACATATGGATTAGGCACTAACAGTATCTGGCAGAGCAAACATGGACCCTGGTTCTGCCTGAACAGATGGATTTATCTGACTGAGGAACTGCACTCATTTTTTCACGTTTCCTTTATAACCACATGCACACCCAAACCACAGCACCTAACACCTGGACATGCCACAGAAGAGCCTGAGTTCAACTTGTGTTCTGTGCACCCACAGCATCACACAGTAATAAAACTCATCCTTGGCCAGCACAAACTTTGAGCCAAGTCCTTTGCTTTTCAACAGTAGTGGGGTTCTGCCTTTCCCCAGCAAACACCAACAAACATGAAGGAAGAGGGATCCAACCATCACAAACTGAGAAAGATGACTCTCAGGAGTAGCTTCTGTCTACATTAGGGAGCTGAGAATCAATTTCTCACTTGACAGATGCATATTAGCTGCCACAACACACACCTGGCACACTCCCACATTGCTGCTGCTCTGGGAGTAGAGGCTGGATCTATCCTCTCAATAAACAGAGAAAATGCTCACCCTGAAAATTCAGGCACTGGGACCAAAACAAGGCTCCAAACTGCTCATCATCTGTGGGACACAACTTGGGCAGATCAGTAGCAGACGTAAGTGTACCCAAAGGTGTTGGTGACAGCTGAGGGGCTCATCTGCAGCTCTCTATGTGTGGGATTAGGAACCTGCAGAGGCACATTTGCATCCAGCACAGCATCCCTTGCAACCCTGCCCGCGGAGGATCCGTGCCCTTATTCCTACTGTCAGCTCTTTCAGCGAGTGAAACCCTGGCGCTCTCAGCCTATGGAAAGATCCACCTCAGCTATAAAGTATTCCTTTCAGGAACCATAAAAAATTAATTATTCATCAGCATGAGCCTTAAAGAATTTATTTTTTTTTGGCAGAAAATGTCAACAAGCAAATGACAGTGCAGGGCACTGCCTTGCCAAGGGGAAGGTTCACATTAGGGTTTAATGTCACGGCATCAAAACAAAAGCCCTCTTCACTCAAAGCCTGTTTAGTATCAGCCAGATTGAAACCAAATTCAGCTTTTGTTCTGCAAACTGCCTAACCATACACTACACAGTCTCTATATGAAACGAGGCCTGCCATGCAAGATACAGCCCTTCCTGCCAAAGCCAACAGGAGATGCTGAGGAGGATCCAGATGAAGTTTTTGATACCATGTGCAGGACATCTGTTTCTAATGTTCCTGAGGGTGTTTGTCAGGCACTTCACCTCCATCCAAGTGCTGCATGTGCATCTCTCCCCAAAATACCCACGGCCATTCACAGGCACAAGACCAAAACTTTTGGGGTCTAGGTAGAGAGGAGTGCTGTCCTTGTTACACTGTGGTTCTTCAGGACATGATACACATGAGCCACCCAAAATAAGAGAAATACAATCCCTACAAGAAGGAAATACGGGATCATAGAATCATTAAGTTTGGAAAAGACCTCTGAGATCACTGAGTCCAGCTGTTAGCCCAGCACGGCCATGTTCACCACTAACCCATGTCCTGCTGCCTCAGCACCCATGGCTTCCACACGGCACCATGCAGACAGTGACAGAGCAGGCTGCAGGCAGGCTCCAGAGGCCCAGCAGAGGTGTGCACATGCACAAAACCCTGTTCCTCTTGTCTGCCCAGGATGGGTTTCCATCTCTTATTTTTAAGGTGCTCTGAGGCTTTATGGATCATTAAATAAAGCTGCTGATGTTTTCAAATACTTAAGTGCCTGCCTGGCCTTCTTGAAAATTTCTTATTTCCTCAGCTTGGCACTTTTCTACCTGCACATATGTTTGCTGTGTGGATGAATGATTTAGCATACTGAGCAATGTAAAACCATCTTGTTTGGGTTTTCTTTTTCTTCCTCATATTATGTAAGGCAAGCATACTGTAATTTGATATTTCCATGTACTGTGTTTCATATATTCCTCAGACAGATATCTTATAAATGAGGTTGATGAAAGCAAATCTGGAGGTGCAAAGGAACAGGGTTTTTTATTGCTTGCCCCTACACTCAGGTAAAGTGAATTCCACGAGTGATGAGATGCTGCTCTGCTCAGATGGACAAGCTGGATACAGCAGGAGGGCTGAACAAGCACGAATTGTGCACCAGCCCCTTCAGGCCTGCACTGAAAATGCCAATGCCGAGACTACAGCAGCATGTAAACATGGAGCTTCAGCTCCAGTTAGACTGCCCAGCACCAAATATATAATGATCCTCTGAAATTATAATGGAATATGTTAAAAATACATAGGTGACAGCTGAGGAAGCGTTCCTCCTAGACTGAGGTACCAAGCAGAAAATTTGCATTCTTGTAAATTGAACAGAGAAATTCTGCATTAACAAGCAGTGGGGAGAGAATATTAATTCTCACTTCTCATTAATATTATCACCAGTCTAAATTTATTCTGATTGATTTCAAAAACCAAAAAGCAAAAAAAAAACCGTTTTAAAGAGAAAAAATAAACAAGTACCCTTGTTGAACAAGTCTCCAGTATCATCTCTGAATGGAAGCACTGTTGTGGAGACAACCAGTCTTTCTAACAGAGATTGCTGACAACGGGACTTGCTTTAAAAAGTCCTTTGACTATTAAAACAAAAGTAATGCAAAAATAGCTTAATTAAAAATTAAATAAAATGCAAGAGCAGCCTGCTTCCTCTGGTTAGTTCAGCTCCCAAAGGTTAATGCTGTGTTTTGGAAAATGTCTGTAGGACATGGGAGGGCTCTCAGTAAGCACAAGCCTGTCATACAGTCACCTTAACCACACAAATACCAATTTCAGCAACAAATCAGATACTGCCTATCCTGAAGAGGATTAGAAAACTCCATAAATGCAGGGGTTTGTTATGCTGCCTCGAGGTTCAGATGTGAATTCTTGCAAATGATTTGATCATTCATCCCTTTTTTCTTTTCCACTAAAACACTACAACTTCCTTTGCTGGCACTGGGCAAGTCAAACCTGATCTCTGAAGAATGAGCTATTACTGCAGTACTAATAATACTCCCCCTGCCTCACACTAAGGTTTGCAATGTTTTAATGAACAACAGAACAATATTTTAAAAATAATTCCATATGTACATTCTGTAAACAGACCTGAGGCTCTTACACTGTTATGACCTGAAGTGCACTGTACTGTACCGTCTCTGCAAAATGAAATTTAAGTTGAGTACAAAGACGTGCATTTGTATGCAGGCTCTGAGAGAAAGTGCTGTAGCTTCTTCATGCAGCAAAGATCCTTCCCTAACCCCATCGCACCCAGGATGGAGTAGGGAAGTTTTCTCCTTTGCTGCAGTTTGCCAGATTTTACTGGGAGGGTGATGAGCATGCTGGGAGCCCTCCTCTCATATACCCAAACACAACTAAAGGTCATGCTCACTGTTCCCAGGAGTCTCCCATCACTTGCTAGACCATGGCACAGTTTCAGAGAGGATGGGTGCCAGCTTTGCTGGCCCAGGGAACTCTCAGGGGGCACTAGGAAAACCCTCAGCTTGAGGAGACCTTACCAGCTGGGTCACTTGTTTCCTCTGTAGAGGCTGCAGGCTCCCTCAGAGCAAGTTAAAGGAGACAAAGCCCTGCTGCTGCAGAGGTAAATTTTGCACTTACCACTCCACTGGCTAGAACCAGACTGCTCCCAGCTAAACAGCTCAACATTATGGACAGCCCTTCTGGAATCTACCACACCCACCACAACCACTCTGTCACTCCGGGCAGAGGCATCAGCAGCCCAGGTGCTTTGAGACCAAACTTTTAGTTTCCTATGTCATTCATCACATCTCACACCTGAGACATGTGCTGGAACACCTTGTGCTGGAATAAGACAGGGTGGAAGAAATAACCCAACAAGGAATCTTCCACTTGAAAAATTCAAATAAAGCTTCAAACATCCAGGATGGCTTCAAGGACTCAGTGTATCTTTTAAAGTCAGCATTATTACAAACCCAGCTGTAAAAGATCACCAAATGAATTCCGTGTTTATTGGCACATCAGGCATGTTGGACGTGTAATACACTAACCCTGCACCTTTCACCTTAATGACTTCTGCTTTCTTATTTTAACTTCTTAAGTTCATCTAACAACTTCTCTCAGACATCCCTTTAAAAAGAATATGGTTGTTTTTGTCTCCCTGTCAGTTAACACAATTAAAGACTATTTGTTTACCTTAATGGAGAGAATTTTTGCTTAACTTTTCTGCGCTCCCTGAGGAGTTATACTTACATCATGCATGGAGTCAAGAAGTTTAGTCAGTTGGTAGAATCTCTGCCAGCTTTGCCCAGAGTTACTTGGACATTTAGTTACCATCTTCTTTAGTTCTTTAATGTAATTTGCCCTCATTTCTTCAAATGCAGCTTGGCTTTTGAGACCATCCTTGGGAACTGTCATTGAAAAGACAGTCTTAAATTAGTATTAACTGCATTGCTCATTCTTTTGATGTGCATACTTAAACAGTTACACCAGTCAATGGATGAAGGAATGAAACCTTTAAGCAAAGTCCGTAATTTTACAGACATTGGTGAGGGATCAACAACATCACACAGATTCTCAAGCGATTCAGGCATCCTCTCCAGATGTGTGATTGCAGGAGCTGTGGCAGAGGACAAGATAACATCTCAGAAATACGACACATGCTAACCTCATGTCCAAATTGCTTTCAATACAATCCAACCACATAAAAACCAGGCAGATGGATCAAGGATATTTTGTTAGAAGATGAAAACGTGATTTATCATTCTTGAATGATTCCCCAGACTTGGCAGAGGAGGAGAAGGTACAGAATCACAGCTGTTGATGCTAGACCAAATGACACATTTTTATGCCATCAAGTAAGATCTAAAATTTCTTTGAATGTTAGCAAGCATCCGCATAGCATCTAGAACAAAACAGAGCCATTTTTCTGCACAGAACAGAAGACTGTTTTCCAAACAGGCATTCTGACCCAGTGCTTGACAGACAGTTGCAAGCATTTCTAGTGTCCTGCTAAAATTTCCATCTGCCAGATGGAGATAGAATCGTGATCATGGAATCATCATTTTATAAATGGGTCAGAAGTACAGGTTTCTGATACTTTTTATTGTGACTGATATCAGCAGGGCTGATTACAAAAGCAAATACCCTCTTTCTTTATGGACTGCAAACACCCTTGCACTCCTAAATGGGAAGTTACCTACTAAAAAGAGAAAGGAAAAAAAGGTGATCTTCCAATTCAGCTTACCCTGACTTAACCTCTTGACAGAAACTGTCTTGTTCATATATTCCCTTCTCTTCTAAATCCTCTCAACTGCCCTCTCTCCCACTGAAATTGCATCAGAAGCATGTATCAACTGCCCTAAATGGCTCCAAAGTGGAAGCTTTAAGAAAAGCTTCGGTATCTACAAGAGCAATTTAGCAATGGGGAACAAGGAGGAGCTGTACCACCCCAAGAGCAGCAGGGACTTGAGGCCACCAAGTGCTGGAAGGGGGCACAAGGAAGAATCTTTAGAAAAAGCCTAGGAGGTTACACACCAGCCTGCCTGCTGCTTGGTAAATATTATATATTTATATACACAATCATAATATAAATATCATATGTTCATTTAATTTTCAAATTCTAGATGCAAACTCTCACAGTCAGCTGACAGATAAAAGAAACTGTCTGGAACAAATCTACAAATTCAGTTCAAGGTGAATGAACACAGAAGCACCAATCAAGATAAGTAAAGCCATCAGAGCATGCTGTGGCCCTCACACAAAATGCACAGGCTTTACAGTTCCTTTACTATGTACAGTGCTTACAGACTGTTACTCTTTCTTTGTCTACTACTATGTATTTTTCTGTTCTGTCTGAAAATTATTATACCATCACCCCAGCCAGATTATTAAGGAAGAAAGAAAGACCACAAATAAAGAGAACTCAAGCAAAACATGAAATTCTGGAGGTTTGCCCAGTGTTTCTGATTTTACTTATTAAATGCAGCAATACTGCTGGCAAGCTCCCAAAATCTATGGTCTGTGGAAAGCAAGAAAACAACTCAGTTGTAATGTGTGGTTTCTTCCACATGTAAATGGAGTGAAACTTCCTTCATGTGGTTGCCATGAAAGTTTCAGAATAACTTGTACTCTATTCATCACGATTCAATAAAAGAATTTAAATGAAAACAAACCTGAAGTTTTCTGTCATAAGACTGTACCAAGGTGCAAGAACTCAAAACCAGGTTTGCTGCCCTTCATTTGACACTTTCTGGGTTTTATCACCACCTCCATTTCCATTTTGCTCTCCTTGTTCTCTCTCTCTAATGTAAATATCCTGATTCTCCCAAAACAAACTATTTTTAGCAGGTTTTCTAGTGACCATGGTGTGTATTTGAAAGGGACTCAGCTCACTGAAGTTAACTGGCCAGACTGATCTCACCTAACAGATTCTTGCAATAATTTATTAGTTTACACTCTCGAGAGGGTAGAATAATAAATACCTGGCTTAAAGATATTTTGCTGCATTTTTAGAATGCCTTCAGGTCATTTTCCTAAAGATTCTTCCCCCTTAAGGCTGATTAAAATGCTGCAGAGGCAGACCTCCAATCCAGACACTCTCTCAAGAACATTTTGGAGGCGAAACCCTCCCTGAGCACATTGCTTCTGGAAACAGGAGTGACAACCTTTAAAAAAAAGCCCATTTACCCCTCAGGACAAGCCTGGAGCACAGCCCCTCCCCACTGTTCCAGCTTCACTGGCTGACCATCTCCAGCCCTTGGTGGAGTGGGACCTGGGGTCAGACTCTGCAGGCCACGACACAAAGGGCTCCCCAAAAAGTGGTGTCTCCCCCAATCCCAGCAAGCTGGAACAGCTTCAATCAGAAGTGGGGAGGGAGGGAGATGGCTGAGCCCAAAAGACTTACAGCCCCAGGAGGCTTCTGTTAGAGGATTCAAATCCCCTCCAGCCCTGACAGGAACTGCGGCCTCATGTCCCCCCTCAAAGGCAGCTACTGTAACCACAGAGCTGGCTTGCCACAGTGTCACTGAGTTGTTCCCCACAAAAAGGAGCAGGATTCCACAGAACAACATTTGCTTACAGTTTACAGGCTGTTACTGATGGAAAAGTAATGTACAAACTGCCTGTGTATTTATACAATTGCACTGAGACAGGAGGTTTTCAATATTTTCAGTCAGATAAGATCAAGAGATCTGCTAATTACTACACAGTGCTGTAACAAGCACAAAGATGTAATTTTGTGTCTTAAAACTCAAATGATGCTCAAGAGAAAAAAGGAAGCACACATTGTCATTTATTAAACTTTCAGAAGCCTGTGAAAGGGCTTTCCATTCTCAAGTCACTTGGCATTACAAGGTCACCTGCTCTACAGTACAGGCAATGCACATCTTTTGATCCTGAAGGTCATGTTAAGTCAGCCAAACCCTGGTGGCTTTGAATGTCGAGCAGGGACTTTCCCTCAATCCCCACAGCTGTGGCATTTGCCTGGCACGTCTGTTGGTGTGGTCCCCCTATGGAAAGGGAGGCTAAAGTCCCATGTCTGGCTACTCCTGTCCCTCCAATGCACATGACACACTCAGATTGAAAAGACACTTCCCGTGCTAACTGCAGATAAACCCCAAGGCATAAACCCAGCCTTTATTCCTGTGGCCCAGCCGGAAACAGTTTGGCCCTTTTGTCAAGTTAGTTAAAATAACTGCACTCTTTGTGAACTGGAATATTTTCAATCATTCCCACATAACTCAACTCACCTGTGCTTAAGAGCAGCAGCACTTTCATGATAGTGTACTCCTCAAAGCTGAGCTGCAGGCGGACGAACTGCAGGCTGATCTGGTGCATGCCCTGGCACAGCTCGAACATCGCCGACTGGCGCATGCGCTCCCTGCGGAGACAGGGGAACAACATCCACGGCATAAATATGGGAGAGCACAACCTGCAGGGGGGTCACCCGTGCACCACCCTGCTCCTACCCCACCTGCAATGGAGGGCTGAGTTCACCTCGCTACCCGGCAGACCATGGGAAAGGAACAGCAGCGAGTTTGAGTTTTGTCACTGATGGTATTCATGAAGTGGCAAAACCATTTTAAAATGTATTAGAATTGCCAGTGTTTGTTCACCTCTGTCCTGGCTGATGGAAGCTTGCCTGCTGAAGAGGTCAGAGCTGGTGCAACAGGGGAATGAACCTACACTCACTGAATGCATGCTCTAGATGATACACTCCCCCCATCAGTTGACATCCCCTGTTCAAACACTGAAATATTAAAAAAATGTGGGTTTTTTTCCCCAACTAGTAATCTAGAACAATCTGGAATAAAGAAATATATTTTTGAAAAAGGACTCATTCATTAATGCAGACTTCTGCCTGTTAAATCATAAAATAATTAGGATACATGAATTGTATCTTTAAATATACTTTCATAAATTTAACTTCAGACCTTGTCTTTCTTCTCTTAGGTAATCCTAGGCTAACCTTTCCTGCTCAAGTTTCAGGCAGAATTAGTTAGAATTTTGCTAAATTACTGAAGCTGCCATCTCAAACCACAACAGCTACAGGAAAGAGTCATTGAGAATTGCCTGTCTCAGCAGAAACTGTGATATATATGTGTGTATGTGTATATGCAGGTATGTAGACAAGGTCCTATAATTGTTAGTGACCACTACTGTTTTTTTATTTGCTCAAAACGAATTTTCTGCATTTCTTCTAACATTTTTTTTGTATAATTGGGGAATTGGATGAAGTTCAGCTCATTATTTTAACCAAGCAAATGCTTTTTCAAATATACAAATTGGCTGGAGAAAAAGAATCATACTGTGTGCAAACAAAGACTGACATAATCTTCCTGGTGTTTTATTGCACTGCTGCCAGAGCAATTTCATTTTCCTCCTCAATACTAATAAAGTTGACTCCCCATTGGCTCTGCACTTTTCCCCTGCTCCACCCACTTTTCTTGAGACTAAGAACTTTCAGCTTCTTTTTTTTTTTTTTTTTAATTAAATTTAATAGTAGGAGTAATGCCATACGTATTTGTTTTTATTATGCATCATGGACTGCTCCCAGGAGGCTCTGAGGGATACACACTGAACTCAAAAGGCAAATGATTAATAAAAGACATTTGTATTTTAAATTCTACATGTTGAAGTATATCTCAGATGGCCAGAGACAGCAGCACTCGACGTAAGAGCCATTTATGACATCCATCATTACTTATTGCAGGATAAGGTTTGTTCCTCCAGCCACAGAATATAAAGTCACTGCCACCATCCCTGTGTTTGACCTCTACAGAGAGAAGTGACAGATCTTTCATCAGATACCACAAGCCATAAAGCAAGTAAAATAAAACATTATGATGTTTTGTCTCAGGTTTCTTATGGGGTTTTTTGGGGTTTTTTTGGTGGTAAAACACTCCCTGTGTGAGTTAACTGTAAAAGTGTTGACTCAAAAACTTGATTTTTTTATGTTGCATTGCACTTTTCTGACATACCATTTTTTCTGCCTTTTGTTTTTCTTTGTACTTGTTTTGCTTATATGTGATTGCCTAAATAGAAAAATTTCAGTTATAGTCAGGGTTTTTTTGGTTAGTTATTTCTTTCTGTCTTTTAAATATTCATTTTTTTACCTACTTACAAATATTGAGCTCTAGGCTTACCCTCAAGGAAAACCTGATGACATTGTTTGTAGTGAGCTAAAATTATGCACAGAACGAGTTACTAAGTGATTTGTTTAATACACAGCAAACACATTATTTGAAATCAGTTTGCCACCTGAAAAATCAATTAAGTTGATTTATTACTTATTTACAAAATATTACCAACTAAAAATTATATTAGTTAATTCATAGCTCTGTTTAATGAAAGATAAGCATTTTGTGGGAGTTTACAGAAGTCAACTTTGTATTTTGTTTTCAACTCCACACTGTGTAGAATAAGAGGGGTACAGGGCTTTTGAAAAATTCAGATACTGAGATCACAGATATCCAACACCTTGAGAGCAGTAACAAAATAAAGCAATAGAAGTATGATAAAAGTGAAGAGGCACAGAGAAATTAAGGCATGTCAGCATAACATGAGCAAAGTTATTTTATTCCTCACCAAACACATCAGCTAAGAATAAATGCCATCAAGTCATCACAAATGCCTTTACCATCATGAGGAAAAATTGAAACAAAAAAAGGAGGGATAAAAAAAAGGCAAATCCCATCCAACCAAACTCAGCCCCACCTCTGACACAGCTTTTGAACCTCTCAACATGAAAAACAGAGGATATGAAGATCTGGAATATAAGGGCATGTATCTTTACGGGGACATTTAATAAGGTAAGCACATTTAAGTAACAAAAAGCATGGAGCCAAAGCTCTGAATCCGCTATTTGGATACACATTCAGAAGTGGTGTCATTAGCTCAGTTTAGTTTAATCCTCCTTCATAATAATACGCTTTAAACTTTACACCTGAAGTTAATCCATCTTAAATTCCCGAGTGCCTCTTTACAGGCTTAAAGTAATGCCCAGCTCACATTTTGTCTGACCTTTTCCCGCAGCCCTGTAGATGGGCAGGGCATCCAGCCATTCCCACCGCCGCCACCAGCCATTCCCACCATTCCCACCAGCCATTCCCACCAGCCATTCCCACTGCTCTTCTTGATTGCCATCGGAGCCACCCAGCTACAACAGGTATGTAGGATTTGACCAGTCACCCCAGGAGAGCAGGGATGGTTTGAGGAAACCATGTAAGACAAGGCATCCTAAATACCAAACCAGCCATATATCTCATAATACCCTTATGTGATCTCCACAGAAACCCAGCAGCCACATCAAAACCTATGAAACTACAGGCAGGCTGAGCACAAATATCTTGTTATGAATAAGTAACTCATCATTTATGAAATCATCATAAAGCCCAGTATTGTAAATCTCCTTGCTGAGGATGGAAACTGCAACTCAACTGACCGTAACCAAAAAGAGGAACCCACGCAGCAAGAAATATTCACTGACAGGCGAAACTCAGCCCCAAACCAAACCTGATACCACGTTTTATTTACTTTCTCATGGGTACTATTCAAAGCTGCAGCACAAGGCATCTTCCTAAATTGGACAAAGAAGTGAATAAATGGAAAGCTGTGGTGCGTGTGTTGAGGTTTCATCAGGACTTAAGTGACTTGCTGATAATCCCAAGGAAAAACTGGCCAAGGCATCCCCTTTCACAGCACCGCAGAGGAACAAAAATGCACCAGAGTTAGTCTCTAGGCCTCTGCAGCCCAGAAAAAACTTAGGAAAAGACCAATAAATATTTGTAGCAAAACTCTGATGTCAAAGATAGTTTTTGTGTCTTCTGATTTCACACTTTTTACCCCTGTAAGAACCATTTAAAATTTTATAACCAAGAGCCTTTCCGTTGCTAGACTAAAATCTGTATCCATTTAAAGGTTGCCCACCAATTAAATTGATTTTAGGCACATTCAGAAAGCACTTTACACTATAACAAAACCAAAACAAATAACCAATCAAACAAACGCAGCCCAACAAGAAAACCTGCCAAAGGCCTGAAAGTCAAACCCTGTTTGGAAGGCTCCAAAACCAAGGCATGCTTTCCCTCATGCCAAAAGAAGTCAGTTTGAACTTGACAGAGAGAGGTGTACAACAGCACCAGACACCTTGAGGGCAAGGCAGAGCTACTGAGAACAAAGAGGGAAAAAGACCAGGACATGGGATTACAGAAACCCCTGCTCCGTGGCTCAAACCATCTAATCATAAAAAGCCCTTGGCCTGAATTATTTTACCTGCTTTAGGAAGGCATTCTTGACTGGAAAAAGTTTTGAGGTTCTTGGAGAAAGAAAAAAATAAATGTATTATTGTAACAACAATTAACTGTCTCTTGAGGGAATATTCTACTCCAACTGTGGTGACAGAATGCCACTACCTGAAACAATTCTTCCATGCACAGGGGCAGGAAACACTGAGCATCCCTCTCCTCAATGGACTGTGATGGGACCTGTGTCCCATCTTGAAGCCATTAAAAATGCCACCAAAGTCATCCGTATTGGAGCAGCCTCATTAAGTTAACACACTGATCAAAATCCAAGCCAAAATACATAGAGGATTCAGGAAAAAAATTTAATTGTGACTTTTCATTCAGTACTTATTTTTTATTCAGCACTTTCTAATCTCTGCTTTGTCTGCAAGCCACAGCAGACAGAGACAAAACCTCCTCCCTTCAACACTTTGCCTTCAACTCCTAAAGCAAAGCTTTAGAGTCATCTCCTTCTAGGGAGGCAAAAATGCGTGTTACTGTGCACCAACGGCCAATTTGGGCACTGCCAAATCCAGGACAAAATAGTGGCTGGACCCAGGACCACCAGTGTGAACCCTGATAATCAGATAAGAAAGATAATTTCACATTAGAAAAGATCTACAGACAGTAAGCTGCTATTTTTCGGCCTTTAGCCACCCAGGCAATTGGCAATTTTTAAATTCAGCTTAGCAATTTTAAAATGAACTTATAGAAGTAAATTCTGAAAATTAGTTTTTGCACAAGAAAATCATCATGGTGACCCTAGAGAATACCATCCCGGATAAGTGATACTAAGAAATTTAGAGCTGCTTTAAAAGTTCCAGCCAAATGTCCTCCTGCTATACGCTTATCAAAGAAGGAACTGGCAACAGCCCATGGATAATGATTGCCAAAGGAGAGTTTCAGCTCTCAATCACTAGCAGAGAACTTGCGATAAAATCCAACTTAATAACCACCCAGTTATGTAACCCTAGAATCCCAAGCACATCAATAGCAAAAAACCCCAAGTATATGCTGGTATTAACAGTTATTATGCACTTAGGAGAATGTTGATACCAAATACTCTCTTTTGGTTTGCATTTGCATTTCAAAAGAGACAAATCACAGTTTTAAATGAGAAAATACATAATTATGCCTTTACCAAAGTCCTTTTTCAAGAACACATTCAATAAGTGATGATAATGTACACATGGCAATAAATACCCCATTTCAAAGTTCATCAGAGACAGGTATTGAGAGCCAGAAAAGGTGCCCATTAGGTATTGTTTTAAACATCCATTCTGCCAGGGCTCATTGTCACTTGCAGTGGTTCATCAACAAAATTACTGCTATATTCCACACGCAGCAGCAATTCTCCTTTTATGCCAACAATGCCTCAAAAATTAAGACTTTGCTCATGCTGTCATGCAAAGCCTGGCATTTTCTGGAAGTTGACTGAGGCACGTCTTCCTCTCATGCCAGTTTAGAAAAACCACTTCCTAATTTTTCTTTCGCTCATATTTAACTCTACAGGGGAAGTAGCAGAAGCAAGCACTGTGCATGTGAGAGGCATTTGGAGGTGCCAGCAATCAGCTCATCGATGTGCAGGAAGACTTAAGATTAAAGATTACCACATGCAGACACTTGCAAGGAACAAACCTCTGTTCTAACACCTTGACAGAAGTGAGAAGAAACCCTCCCAAAATGCTTGTGGATGTCCCAAAATCATGCTGAGACAATACCAGGAGAGCATAATTATGTACTATGTTAAATGTAAAGTTATTGGGCAAGTCTTCATACTAAAGTTGTAAAAACTAATGCTCAAATTCTTTTGAACCCATCACAAGCTGGAAATCTGCCAGAACATCCACTGGGCCAACTGATGAGCAAGATGAAAATGAAGCATTTGAAAAGGATCAGAAAAGTTAAATAAAATCTTTGCATCAGTGCTCTCTGTAGAGAAGCCCAGTAAGGCTCTGCACCACTCTCCCTTTTCAGTAAGCAAGTGTGTGAAATAGTTTCAGATTCAAGTGCGAGTAGAAGAGGGTTTATAAAGAAAAAAAAAATACAGTAAAATGAATAGTAATAAATCACCAAGACCAGATGGCATCCATCCACGAGCTGTAAAGCAACTTAAATACAGAATTGCTGAACTACTAACTGTGCTGTGCAGCTTATTGCTTAAATTGCCCTCATAAAAATCGTGGAAGGCGACAAACGTGACCCATCTTAAAATGGGTCTGAGGGTGGAAAGGGAGTACTGGAGACCAGAGGCTAATAAGCTCCAGTTCTATATCGAGCAAAACCATTGAAAAAGGAGCATGAATTGATAAATAAACATGCTGTAAAGGAAGAAAATCAGCACAACTCTGGCAGAGAGAGGTCACGTCTCACGAACCTGAAAGGGCACTCTGATGATAGCACGAGGATGCGCTGGTGGATCCAGGCAACGTCTGCACAACGGAAATGCTTTGTACATGCCAGGTCTAGCTGCATCCCACAGCCATATGGGGTGAGACCTAAGCAAACACCAACCTTCTCCCCTCCTCCTCCTCCTCTCCCCTGCCCTGGTTTCCACACAAAGGAAACTGGGGCATGCAGCTTGGGTATGGGCTCTAATAAATTCTGTCATCATGCCAGCGTGGGTAATTACTGGTCTAGGACCTGCACACTGCCTTGCATCAGGATGTATGGGAGGATGCAAACATGGCAGGGTTGGATTTTAAAGCTATTAAAAGGATCTCCTAAGCTCTTAAAGAGAGCTTGGGGATAAGGAGGTTGTCTCTTTGTGGATTATTAGCAGCTTAAAAATAGGAGACCAAGGCTAATAACAAATGGACATCTCTCACAAGTAATGGAGGTTACCAGGGAAGTCTCACAGAGCTCCATGCTGGGGCCTGGGCTGAGAACTATGCTCATACATCATGTGAGAAAAATCAGACCCCTGGAGGTGACAGAGCTTGCAAACGATGAAATCAAGAGCTGCCTGTGAAAGACTGCTGAAAAATCCTGCAAGTCTGTGGGGCTGGCTGACAAAATGGAAGGTGAAAGCCACTGACTGGACAATGCAGACAGTACAATTGTCTTCCACCATACATACAAAATAACTGGATTAATAAACATTACACAATAAAGAGTCCTAGGTGTAGCTTGGGACAGGTTTTCTGGGCTTCTGCCTTTTGAAAATGCTTGCTCAGTGTCCATCAAAAAAAGCAAAGATGTGAGAGAAGAGTCGAGAGCAAGAGAGAAATTGTAATTTTGCTGCTGCATCCACTGTTCTCTAAATCAAGCGTGTCAGTCTGGTCTCCTCCCAAAATTAATACAAAGCATAAGAGGAGGAACTGAGGATGGCCAGGGATAGCAGACAACTAGCAGATACACAAGGGGAGGTCAAATTGACTCACTGATTCTTCAGCTCACAGAAGAAACAGGACTTGATGGAGATCTAAGTGATAAATGGCATGCATGGGATGAGAAGGATTATATCCACTATTACTGCAAACACAGGAATGAAGTGGCACTCCATTAAATTATCAGTCACCTGCTTTAGAAACATCTCCAACAAACAAATATGCATAACTAAATTGCAGAAGCAACTGCCAAGGAACATTTTAGATATCAAGATTATAAACGTATTCAAAGAGGCAACAGGCAAATTCACAGAGAAAGACATGGAAGGGTTATTAAGCACAACTGTCCAAATGTAATCTCACATTCAGAAAATACCTAAGTAATTGCTAGAATGGGCAAATGAAAAAGCCCCTGTCCTGATCTTAAACCTTCTCTGGCCAATTTAAAGGATGACAAACTGTGCTAGAAGGACATTCTCTGACATATTCCCATTCTTCAAACTACCGTATCTCCTGTTTTCCTTTAAAGATTCAAAGTTTGAAGCAAAACACTCCAGAAATTTAAGAAGTGTTTAGAGATAGAGGCATTAAAGGCAGAGCCTTTGGAAATTCATGCAAAGAAACCAAATCTACTGCACTGCCCAACCAGTGACCTGCTTACAAATAAAAGAAGCCCAAAATAAAGATTTGGAAAATCTAGCTGAAGCATGTTACATCTATTATGTACAGGTATGACAACAGTTTTCCAAAATTTCATTTTTTTTGTCTGCACTACTGTTGGGTGGGTATGTAACAAAATCCCTTTATGTACTTCTCTGGATGGGAACTGAGCTGCACTTTATGAAAAAGTAAATAGTAGTAACAATGTATATAAAAAAATTACTGATGACGATACTCACTTTCCACTGCACTGACACTTTGCATGAATTCAGTATTCTTCACCAAAATAATACATGCAAGCAGAAACCATGCAGTGAGGATCACCAAGGAGTGCTTGCTTATCTTTTAACAAGACCAGCAACTGCACACACAATTTATCAGCAAAAAATGAACACTGACAACTCTTACCAACTCTGGTTGTGACAATAATAATTAAAAATGAGGGATTTGGAGGCTGCCAGATGACAGAGATTACAAAAATGTACCTAAATTTAGAAACTACAGGATTAACAGATTGCAAGGGAAGAAAAAAGGGTTAACAGCCATCACACTGCCAGATGTAAAAGCAAAAAAAGTAATAATTTAAACAATAAGTGAAGTTTCTTATTGGCTTTATCACCATTCACAGATGAACTAACTAATTATCCCCCCTAAGCCCTGAGGTATATGAGGTTAAATAATTTTTTTAAAAAAGGTGATTTTAAATATTCAGCTTATTTTATTACATTTATCTTCCTGCTGTTACCATAGAAATCAGAACACCAGGAAGACTTAAAGGCTTCAGCACTGAAAGGGCACAGAGAAGCTGCTGCATCCCTGCACTGTCTTACGCAACACCAACTCCTAAAGGTCCCAGCTTCCACTGGCATATTAGGAGGGGGTTTAGGAACCTAATGAAAGTGTTATTTACTGAGAAAATGTACATAATTATTAAATGAAGATTTTTTAATACAATCTTAGCTGTTTTACTTGAGCTACATCATAATCCCTAATTTAATTTTATGGCTTTCCTCAATATTATAAAATCCTCTGCCCATCTACATTCTGTGACAACACTAGCGCAGAAACTTCCTAGAAATCCCCTTGTACTGCTGTTCTTCCTGCCCATAGACTTCATTTGCTCTACCTCAACTGTCTCATTTGAAAATTGTATTCTCTATTGTTCATCTATTGCCAGAATCAACCTCGGTCTCCTTCTAAATTTAAAAACTTCATGCTTGGGGCAATTACCAAAGGCATAGCATGAGAGGTGCTTGCAATACTCTCTTTTTATTTTATTGGGAGCAAAATCTTATGCTTTAAAAGACCTGTTTATATCAGTTTGTAATAAACTTTTTTAATTACATAGACAGTACATATTTCAAAAAATTTTAAAAATAAAATATATATCCATCACTACATTCTGCTCTTAACATTTTGTACACAATATTAAGTGCAGTCTCTACTGAAGAGTTTTTACTGTAAGGGCTGAGCTGCATATGATCTAATACAATAACTTCAGAGATGGAAAAACAACATAAGTGTTCCAAATGGTTGTGAAAGCTGGCTCCTGTTTTAAATTCAGTTTTCCAAGTTCAATAATTTTGGGTACCTCATACAATGCCTAGTGCTGGTTTTCATTAGGCAAACCCTCAAATCCTTGAGTAGGGTAAAAAGCCAATGACAGCATGAAGTGCAATGGCCAGGAAATTCAGAACCTGCACACTTCTGCACCTATGATTTATTCTTTTTGCCGCAGATGACAAACTGAGAAAAATCAAAGGAGCAAGAAAACACACAGCACATTAGTCATTCAGTGCATTTGCAAAATACTCTTGAAATATTGATGCTGTACTTTAACATACTAAAGTGTCTCCACAGAGTGTGTCTCAGCATCACTGAAGTCTCTCAGTATCCCACATCACTGCTATTTTACAGCCAGGTAAGGCTGGAATGGTAAATAAGGTAATTTGGGTAGATTTGTTAAAAATAGGAAATTATTTTGAAATCTTCAGTCTTTTCAGAAGTTGCTGCAGATTCAGAAATCTACAGAGAGACCATTTTAAACCTAAAAGCAAAAAATAAATCAAGACCTGTGGGGGAATTCCAGGATTGGGCCGTCCCTCTAGGGCTTTTATGCCAGCACAAACCAATATATAGAGGAGGAGCATGGCTTGAGTTTTAATATTCATCATCAATGCCATCAGCTGTGCTTTTGTCTTAAGGAGAAATAAGAAGCCACCATGCATCTTCCTTATGGGAAAAGAATGGATAAGCAGCACAGCTTGCCATGAGGGATGCAGTTCTGGCTTCCACCTGGGAGGAGGAGATGTGCTGGTAGCATGAGCCATGGCCCCAAAGGCAGCCCATGTCCCACCGCTCCCACTGGTTTCCCACGTTGTGTGAGTGAGGATCCCTGCCATTCCGTGTCTTGGCTCCTGCTGGGTTTCTGTTGGCAGTGCTGAACTTGTAAATGCTTTTTATTCCTTCCTGAGCCTCTGAAAGTTTGCCAGCCAATCCCCTGACTTAATGTATGGGTGGAAGCAGATACCTGGGATGTTGTCACCAGTAGCCGGCGGGACAGCAACTGCCTGAGCCCGTTAAAACCTGAACAAAAAGGAGCATCCCTTGCCTTTCTCTGGAATTCAGGCATCTGACTTCTGCACTGCAAAGACAGAAACTCCTACTTTTGAAAGGCTGGGCTCATTTCTTGCAGACATGAACTCTAGCTCTTTTCAAAAATGTTGAGGACTTTTCCCTCAAAAGAGCACAGCCAGGGAAAGAGTCATGATAACCTTTAGTTCTACGATTAATTCATCCAGTAAGGGAAAAAGCAATGGAAGTTGCAACTAACTGCCCTACCTTCCAGAAACATGCCTTAGAAATCCTGTTTAAGGCTGCTCCCTGTAGTAAAGACTATTTTGCAGAGTTACAGCCGCAGTCCCTGAAAACAGGCTGGTGTTACAAACCATGGGGTTTTGTACACCCCTTGCTTTGTTTTTGCACCCATTCCAGCAAGCACTACTTGGTTTTCTGCTTTCAATTTTGTATGATTTTACCCATTTAATGCTCTGGACTTAGATTATCCACACATGTCCCTGCCTCGGGTTGAATTAGATTAGAAAATTTTAGCTAAAGTTTTTGGTTAAATCTTAAAGAGAAATTTTCTCCCTCCCTTGAGTTAAATAAACTTTTTTTTTTTTTTTTTTTTTTTTTCGCTTTGGGGTTTTTTTTTTTTTTTTTCCGCTTGCAGGATTTCTGTTACTTTTGCAGGAGGAACCTGAAAAGTCTCAGAGCTTAGGGTTTGAATTAGGGACAGTCTTTTCCCATGTCTTAAGAAAATCTTCCCCATTAATATCTCTGTTCTCCCAAATCCCTAGATCCATTCAAGGTAGGGCTTCCTCAATGACAACGAATGAAGAAAAACCTCCTAGAGTCTCTCACTACATAATCCTTACATCTCATCCAACCTGATCAAATGAGTCACATGGGAAAAATATTATGGGATAGTATAACTTAAGGGTTTTGTTAAGGATACAGTCTTCAAAGCATGTACTCAAAGGGCTTAAACTATAGATTTCACAGACCGCCTTAATTTTGGAATGTTGCAACTTCTTGAATTTGAGTTTCCACAGCCAACAAACATAAGTACAAGGCCTTTTGACTGCTATCCCATATGCAGCAGTCATTCTATAAGAGTGTTTACCCTCCATACAAGTTATGTGGTGTCATGTGTATCATGGTCTTCTAAAGATTTACTGTGGATTAAAACCAAACCTGTATCTACAGAATATTAATACTGATCACAGCTACTACGTTACAAAAGAAATGGATTAAAAAATGGCACATGCCATAACTTAAACAAACACAACACAAACCACCCTAATTTATGTCTCTTTTCAGGCTGTTTTTTTGGCATTTCTATGTCAGGCTGAGCAGCCATTTTCTTATCCCTCAGTTAAAACCTTCATGTTCTGTTAAGCCCAATTAAATCAGTGGAATATATGCTTGAACCATAAAGACAAACAGTACACTTAATTAGATAGGTAGCATGACTAAAGGAAGGCAGACAAATATTTCCAGTCTTCCACAAGCCTAACAGGAAATCAAACCACATATGAGTAGGGAGGCATTTTTCACTGTATTTATACAATCAAAGCTACATTTAACAGATATTAACAATATGGACCCTCATTTGTTATTGGCCTCTTTTACAGGCCTTCAGAACGAGAAAGAAAACAAGATCATATATCATGGCCCTCCAGAAACATTACAACTTCCTTTTATTCACAGTAGTTAAGAGTAAACGGAAAATTCATTTAACATAAAACAAAGCCACATAATTCCACTAATGCCAACCTCTACTTTCACTCATTTTTAACTGTTCATTGAAGAAAATGCTGAATCCTCTGGGGCATCAAGGGCCTGGTTAAGGACACTGCTTATTTTTTCTTGTAGAGAAATGGGAAATGACCTCTCCAGACATAATATGAAGAAATACCAAGAAAATCTTGGCCAGGTGATAACTGAAATGTAACTCTCTCAAACCAGTAAAAGGAAAGGCATTGTAAAGCATCCCCTTTCATTCTGCATCAATTAATAAATGTCCTAAAATGCCAAGGGCAGTAAAACACTCAAAGTTTCACCAAGTAAACCTCAGGGAGGTCTAATAAACTCTGTGGCACAGAAGGAACGGCCAGTGCTTATAACTACACAGCACATTTCCAAGTTCATGGTACTCAAAAAGTAAAGGTAAGACCAGCCTTCACCTATTTCAGAGCAAAGCTTCAAAGCACTTCATGAACAGGAATATGTATTGTATTTTGTATTACAGGAATGGTTCCTGTACTGAACTGTATTGTACAATTCCAGTAAGTAATCTCTGGCCTTACCTCAAAACTGGGAAAAGCACTACATCTCTTAGAATTACAAAATAGTAGCTTGGGAGAGACCTCTGGAGGTCTCAAGTCCAACGCCCCTGTTCCCTGCAGAGCTAATTTTGACATTGGAGCAGGCTACCTGGGACTTTGCCCAGTGAAGGCTTGGACATCATCTGAGACCGAGACTCCAAGGTCTCTCTGGGCACCTGCTCGACTGATTCACCATCTCGTTAGGAAATGTCTTTTCCTGCTTCCCAGGAGGCAGTGTGTTGTTCCAAGCTTGGGATCACAAACTCACATTCTTCCCCTCACATTTCTTCACCTCCATGAAGAGCCAGACTTCTTCTTTTCTACAACTCATTAGGAAGCTGAAGGGTGCAATTAAATCCGCATTGCACCATCAGGTCCCTCACTGTCCCAAACAGCCCTGACCACCTCAGCCAACCTCCACTGGCTCTCTGCAGTTTCTCAACAACTTTACTGTTTCAGAGAGCCCTAAACTCAGACTCCAAATGCAGCCGCAATCACCATTCTGAGTGGCAATATGAGAACAAATGGGAACAAATGCCTGCTGTGATGCCCAGTGAGTATGAAACACAAGCAAAGTGTGTGTGAAAGAAAACCCTTCCCGTTCCAGAGATGTGTCTATTACTGTTTCAGAGTGAACACCAAATGTCCTACTCTTTTACCTCAAAGGAAATTTCTTGCCCTGGTTAGCTACTTCAAAAGGCCCTGTCCCCCTCTCACATCTCCTGGCAACTTTTTTTTCTCTATTTATAAGCAATTGTCTTCTCTCTGCAATGAGTATATTGCCAAATACGCAGGAGATCAGACCACTATCTCAATTACATATCTGGTTTGGGATGTTTTCATTTTGTGCTCCTTTTTCCAACTGGATCCCTACCTCAATCTCAGTATAATTCTACAGGCACCTATCTTCAAGGCTTGCAGCATAAAACTCTCAATTGATCTCAAATTCTCAAAGTTGCTTCTAGCTGCAGTAGAACAAGACCAAGCAACGCACACACTTTTATTTGCAAGCAGGATTGATTTCTCTGTCCAATAAATTCTGACCCCCTGACTGACTTTCTTAAGATGAGGGAAAGCTGCTTTTGTGTTTGAACTGTTAGTCTACATTCCCCCAGGAGAACTAAACTCTTCAAAGTTCACATTTTCGCTTACCTCTAGCTACAGATACCTTTTTTTCTTTTTCCTGTGACAATTCTCTAATGTTCAAGTCATAATGGAGGTGCTTTCAACAAGAAAAATGGCTGACATTACATTTTCAGCCAATTTTTTAAGAGGGGAAAACCAGTTCCCCCTCTTAAAAAAAAAAACAACAAAATAACAAAAAAAACCAAGCCAAACAGTCCTTCTTTGATATTGCTCACTGCTTTGGGACCCATCTCACACTCATTAATCATTTGGGGATTCCTAAATCAAAGACAGACTATTAAGATGGACAGCAACAAAACATCTTTTCCAAGAAAAAGATTTCAGAATGCATAAGGAGATTAAGTAGTAAGTTATTTTTTTGTTAATTCTTTTCCTATTTTTTTTTCCCCCCAAGTGCCTCCATACCCAATTGATTATGTCTCCTTTTTACCTCTAGAAAAAAACCCCAAACCTTCTGGGATGAGCAAATGATGCAAGCCCCGTTTGACTGCCTGTGCATTCAGTTAGATTTCTGACTTTACTGTCTTGTAATAAACACTAGGAGAATGGAAGAGAAATTAAATTATAGTCATGAAAAGCAAAGCACTGAACACACACAAACATGAAATATGAAGGAACACATACTCAGATGGAATGGTTGATCCTTCTTTTTGTCTGAATGCATCATAAAAGAAGTTATGTTTCATTACTGAAAAAACATTTTGGCTTCTTTTACGGTCGCAAAGAAGGCTAATTAAGACTCTCAAGAAAACACATTGAACAGCTGTATATTGTTAACAAAAGCACCATTATATGAGTGCTCTGAAAAACCCCAGTAATTTAAACATTCGCATTTCCTAGAAGTTGGATATTTTTCCAAGCTCCAGTAGATACCAAAAAAATGTACTTTTCTATAAATCATGGTTGTGTATCAGTCACATTTCAAACCAGTGGGATGGTCCCAGTTTGAGAACACATCCCCATACATAAGGAGAAGTGGACGGCAGTAATCAAAGCTTTGGCAATTGAAATGTGAGTCACTGAAAAAAATTAAAACTTAAGCTGCTTTTTAAGCCAGAATTAGCTGAGATTTTCTTAGACTGCAAGTATACCTGAAAAACCAAATAAAGACAGCAATCCTTCCAGCCTGCACTGA
This sequence comes from Urocynchramus pylzowi, assembly GCA_013397555.1. Lineage (NCBI taxonomy): Eukaryota > Metazoa > Chordata > Aves > Passeriformes > Fringillidae > Urocynchramus > Urocynchramus pylzowi. The sequence goes on from VZRH01003522.1 coordinate 847,630, forward strand.
AAAGGGCCATTAAGGAATACTTACTCATCGAAGATCAGGTCTGGAGCAAAGTAGAGGAACTGGCTGTTTGTATGTTTGTATGACCTCCAACTCAAGGCAAATGATGACAGACACATCCATGAATACTGAATTAAAGTAATTTGGTCCTCGAGAGGCAAGTTTCTAAATCCTGGAGATCAAACCAGAAAATACCCATGAGCTACAAGGGCTGGTCAAACCATCACCAAACACATTGCTTACTACTTTTCCAGTATTCACAAACAAGAGCAACACTCCCAATTCAGAAAAAATAAAACTGTAATTTTTTAGTCCAGTGACAAAATATATTTTCTTCTTAAGAGGCTATTACTGAAAATGAAAGCTTTTTAAATATTAATCACAGACATTTGAAGCAAACTTTACCTAAAATAAGAAAAAAAACCCCAACTATCTTCTCTCAGAGGTTCATCTCACACCTCCCAGGTGCTGGTTGTCTCAACACAGTCCATGGACTAAAGACACAATTTGCCAAGGAAATATTTCTTTGAACTAAAAGAAACAGTGAATTGACATCTTAGCACATGCCTCACGGTCCTACCTGGAAGTATCTTTGCCCACTTCACCACCTGAATCATCTGTTTGCCTGCCAGGCGGTTTAGGGTGGAAAGCAGGTACTCCGCTGTGTCCGGCTTCGAGCTGTCGTATCCTGCATACACGATCTCCGGCTCAATGCTTTCAAGGATCTTAACAGGAGAGGGAGTAAGTGCTGGTGAGATAGCAGACATGTGGGGGACAAGTGCAGTGTTGACAGAGGGCTCGGTCACGGGCGCGATGTACGTCGTCCCTTCCTCGGGGCTCTGCGGGGGTGGCTGCTGCCGCTGCTGGGGCTGCTCCTCGTGCATCCCTTTCAATTTCCCCAACTTTTTGGACTTCCGGGCTGTGAAGATGAGCAGCGTGAGAACCAAGTCAGTACAGAAAGCCAGCAAAACCCTGGGCTTTATACAGGAAATGAAAGCCAAAGTATAATCTCAAAGCTCTTAAGTGAAACAGATGCAGATGAAACAGTGAAATGGGACCTTAAGAAATACCTCACTGCCTGCAGCATCGTCACACTGCAAAAAGGACAAGACGACACCTCTAAACTAATTTTCACTGCTTTACTGGATGTTTTTATACATGACAGAATGTCCAGTATCTGCCTCCATACAGACATGCATAATAAAATCCTAGTTACTGTGGTCAGTGCCAACTAAACATTTCAGAACTGTAATCATTTACCACCTACAAGACTGCAATTCATGATCACCATTGCATTGGTCATCAAAAGAAATCTGCACATTATTCACAGACCCAGAGCTCTCCTAAGCTTTTGCCTCAACTTGAAATGTAGTCAATCCAGTTTGAACAGCTCAAGTTAGTCAAGTCCCCTTTCCTTTTGCCACTTTGATATGTCGGTAACAGCTTTACCCATTTCTCTTGAATATTTAAAGCTTAAATATCCACTTAAAGAAGAAAAACTGAACTTCATGTAACACCTTTCTCACTGCTATAATCATGTCTCTGATCTGCCTTCCCTTTTCTTTTAATTCCCTTTTTTTTTTCCTTTAATTCTACCCACCCTACTTTTCTTTACTAAGTACTCTTAGAAGCCAGCAACGCTATGGTGCTTTGACTCCTTAAAGAGAGAGCCATTCCCTCTGGGCTGCATTCCCAACTTTGCCATATCATGAGAAAAGAACTGGAATTAAAAATCAAGACAATTCACAGAAACTTCTCTCAAATGAAATCTTTCTTATCTATCTTGACACAGATAAAACCCTTGTCTGGACTTTTATCTTCCTCTCTCTTGATTCTTACAACATTCCTTTTACTGGTATCGGTAAATACAAGCCTATCTCACTCCCACTTGGAATACTATTGCAAATAGCCCCTTCCTAGTCCATATCCTTTCCCAAGTTTACCTCCTCAAGTTTCTTCCCATCATCAATTCCCCTCCCTTATCTTTCCTTAAATATAAACCCTTTTCTTCAGTTCCAGGATCCTTTCTGGACAACTTCCACCTCTCCAAAATGTTCACTTCCACTCTAGCTCAGCATGCCATGCCACTTCCTCCTGGGATGCTTTCAAAGCCTGCTCTGTGCGCTTGTTCCTGCTCCTCTTATTTATGGTGCAGGAAACTCCCCAATGAAACTCACAGAACCACCTCATTACTCTTCTACAAACCAATGTTTTAAGAAACCCTCCTCAACAGCAGAGCTGCTGCTGCTCTCAGAACATTTCTGGTGACAGCAGCCATTAATGTTTCACTGTTTCCTTGACACTGGGACTGCCTGCCCAGAACCAGTGGCTGGGAATGAGCGAGGCAGGATACAGATGCCCAGGGTCCAGGACAATGCACACCCAAGTGCAACAATAGCCTGTTGTTTTCAATCCTTCCTTGCCGGGACAGTACCTTGAACTCAGAGGAGATGGTTCATCCCAAGATTCAACAGAAAAAGTTATTTATTAGGGTAAACATGAGGCACTGCTACAGAAAACTGTGATGTTTCTACTCATACAAGACCTTGAAGGTGCCCAAAGAGATACTCCTTGACTATGGCGTTCAAAAGGTAAAAATAAAATTCACTGCTACTGCAGCACATCCTGCACGGAGCAGGGAGCCTAAAATCCCAACATCAGTTTGTAGTCTTTTCCATCACTCCATGAAGAATCTTCCTGGCTGATCTCAGTGCAAACAACCCTCAGAGAGCCTACAGAGAACTTCAGAGATCTTTGTTTAACTCTTATCATTTTCCCTTCTGAGAGCTGGAGGAAATTAGGTGAAGGAAATTAATTTCATTGATTCACTTCAGGATGCATGTCTGCTTTTGAGAGCTCCTTATTTCCTCCATGCCTGCAGACATACAGACCAAGTGAGGCAAGTTGAATTTTTTAATAAAAGGATTGAATATGCAAATAAAAAGGTATTGCTCCTAATAAAATTTAAAGTTCTTTTATTCAGCTAAGCACAGCTTCTACTTAAAAACCTCCTAATTACCAAAAGCATTAGGAATAGCTGTCCATTTGGAGTTATAAGGAAGAGGTGAGACAAGTATCTGTCAGCAAAGGTTTCACTGCAGCTTAATCAGTCTCAAGACACAAGAATTGTGAGAAGATCCTTCTAGAAGTCTGTTCAGATCCTATTTCTTACTTTTCTATAATGAAATTTTTAAAAAAGCTCATTCAAACAACAAAGAACAAGCAAAGGACTTTTTTATCCTCTGGTGCATCAAGTTACATGGATGCAACATCCATTCTTCAAGATGTCATTTTCAACTCTAGTACCCAAAAATCCATTTTACAAAGCAGCAGCTGATCATTTTGTTAAACAAGCCTTTTCCTCACTCTGCAAAATAAAACAGAGGGAGTTATAGGCAAAGCAGAAAACCCAGGAAAGTTCTGCCCTGAAATGGAAATGAAAATGTGGTTGTTTCCCATGTGGTGGAGTCGCACCTACTTGAGGATGTCCTGGTGAAATCACTGTGAGCACTAAATATAGTTTGCATTTGTCTTAGAAAGGCAAAGTTGGATTTATAAACAAAATAAATCAAGAATTTGAAAACCCAAAATAAATCCCAAAAGCAAAGCAATGATGAGCAAGCTCAGCTGAATGTCTGATAATGAGTTAACAGAGCCATTGGACACTGAAAACAGAGTGTAAAAATAAGCCTGAAGAGATAGAGGTTAGTGTTTGCTGCTATTATTCACTAAGTTTTTCAGGATTTTTTTTTTTTTCTCTTATCAGAACAGGACTAAAAATAAAGAACTCTACACATTTTTCATGTTTACAGAGGCAAAAAAATGCATTTGCACCATAACTACACCAGAATAAAAAAGAAGTGTTGGTTTACCAACTCCATCAAGTACCTTTTAGTACAGATAAGTGATCACATACTTAAGACATAAGTTTGTATGTTCTATTCTCCAAGAGTTTTTTATTAAAAGGAAAAAAAAAAATCTTCCATGTCTAAAACTGGCATAAAAATTTGTTTTAGTTTCATTTTCTTCCATTATAATGCCTTTAAAATGAAGCTGAGAAAAACATTACTGCTTGACAGTCATGTTTACAGTGAAGAAAACTGTATTTTTCATTTGGCTCCATGCCAGTGCTGTAGATCAACTAGTTTGGTAACTCCCACAGAAACCAACAAGTAAAGATTAAATACAAACTGAGCAGTACACACTCCAAGGCACTCTTTAAAAGCTGTTTTTCACATCTGCTCTCTCACTCCAATACCATCTACAAAACTGACTAAGCCACCTCCGAAATGGGGAGTAAAAGCCATGCTCATCAGGATTACTTCCTGAAAATGCTCAAGAAATCCCTGGCTCTCCACACTGACAAGGGGATAGAGCAAGCATGGGGCATTTCAAGTAACAAAGCTGAAGTCTGAAGCCTGTCTGGGGTTAGGATAAGAGTTTCATCCAAACGGCTGTGTAGCAGTGACTGCAGGACTTCTTGCCCTCCTGTTCAGTGTTATTGCAGCCAGAATATCATATTATAATTCTCCTATTTTTCAATCACCTGAGACAGAGTAATAGGTGAAGAAAAGCAAACAATAGAGAAAGACACTGCAGATATACCTGAGGCTAAAATCTCAAATATCTATCATGATTTTGTTGAGTATTTTAGGTGGTTCTAATGCTCAAATTAAAAGAAATAAGGTGTAACATTTGGAAAGCCACAAACCTGGATTTTAAAAATGCACTACCAACAGCTATTCTCTGTAGCTCTAACAATAAATAGTGGAACAAATAAGATGCAAGTCAGTTGGACAGCTGGTTCCTTAGTATTGACCACTCACATGGAAGTCTCCTGTCCTGAAGCTGAAACAGGGATCCTGACATCTCAGGATGGAAGTTATTGTGCCATCTGTGAAATGCTGAATAGGTTTCTAGTCATCTGCAACAGGGAATGCTACTCTAAGTCAAATAACAGGACTTTTATCTGGATGCGACCCTATTGTAAAGTGGCTTTGGAATACAAATTAACATGAACATAAGCTACATTATGGCATTCCTTATTTTTAAGGGTTTTTGAGGGTTTAGGGTAGCCACAAGATAGGTAAACTGCCATACTCTCTTTTTAAAAATATCATAGTAAACTTACACATGCTATACAAGTTGGGTCTAGAGGGAGATAATACATGTAGATTATATATATTATACTCTCCCTTTGTGCCCAGGAAATATGCACAAATTAAGTTATGGACTCCGCACACCCAATCACTATTTTTCATAGGCTCAAAATTAGTATTTTTCATCACATTACTGTTAAAAAAAAAGGGATCCAGGAATATCGAAGAACTAAATGTTTTTAATAGTAGATAAGCCCCCATAAATATTATGATTTAATTCAGCAGATTTCTAAGAGAGTAGTATTTTGTTTGTAGAATTGTACTAGTGTTCAAATTTAGAAGATGAACAATGTAAAATGCTCTGCAGATTCACGCACCCTACCAGTACTCTAGAAGTAAGAAAAGTAAGCTAAGTCTGAATTTTAGAAAGTAAGCTGTAGTTCTATGTAGGGTGAATCACAAGACTTGCGATGACAATCTAAATTTATTTTTCTTAAAGATTATATTCAGAGCTTGCCTTGATGTCCATCAGAAAATCATGTAGTGTTTGTATACCTAAAGTAACAATTTAGATGACTAAGATCTTTATTTAATCCCATCTGTAAAGCTCTGCCAGAGCCAGGACCAAGCTGATCCTGACCCAACAGATCTTTATTATATTCTATGCATATTTGAATCCATGGGGGATATCAAAAGCACATTATATGAATATATGCTACCTCTAGTGTAAAGCAGAGAGCTTTAGTGGAGGGAGAGGGGAAACCAGAATGGACACAGCAGAAGACACAAAACGTGGTGGAGGTTTAAGAAAGATATAAAGGAGAAGAGAAAGCAGCAACTGTCTCTGAGGGGGTGGCTGCTGCCACTGCTGGGGCTGCTCCTCATGTATCCCTTTCAATTTCCCCAACTTTTTGGACAAAACATAAAAGACAAGAGAGGGGATACAAATCACTACATGCACTTCAGACGAGGTATAATTTGGGATTATTTCTAAGTGTGTGCTGTACCACAAGTGGTCTAGGCAGCCTGAGGGTAGACAATATGCTGCAAAACAAACTGTGGCCACCTGTAACTCTGTACCCAAGCCAGTGAACACCTGCATTTCAAGCATGTGGACTCCTCCACTGAGGTCCAGTGCCTGAGCTCCACACCTGAGCTACAACCACCACCTCCTTCCAAGACTCCACAGCTGCCAGCTTTCTCCTTTCTATCCCATGCCAAATGCTTGAGGGTTTCCCTGCACACCCTGCCACTGCCACCTGCCTCTGCTCTCCAAAATCAACCTCCAGGACCTTGCTGCACCACAGTAACCAAAAGTGCCAATTCTCTCCTTGAGGCAGCTCTGACTCAAGGTAGATTCTTCTCTAAGCCCTCACTCAGCACCTCCACCTTTGTACAGATAAATGCTCCATCAAAATGCCACTTTTCTCTCCTCTGAATCTTTTAATCATGTTTGCCTGGTGACTTTGCCTTACTTACTTCAATGAGCTGACATCTGTTCTCATTAGCTATTTTACTGCTACCACAAATAGTGTTTTCCCTTCCCCTAAATCTGTTGTATCTTGACATGAAAATTTTGAGCTATCTTGGTACAGACATTTTTTCACTTAGTTGTCTAGCACAATGGGAATGAGATTTTGCTGAGAAATTTCTAGACAACAATACAGACTTCATATACACACACATACATATGCCTGGGAATGCATAGAATAAAGTGAAAAGCAGTAATGCAAATGAGATCTTACAGCATTATCCCTTTTCCCGACAAAGTGCATTCAGGCACGCTTCTTTTCTTCCAGAAACACAGAAGGAACAACCAAGATAGGACCCTAAAGCTTCCATAAAACCCATTACCCACTTTGGGAAGCAAAACACTTATTTTCAGGTAGCTCCAGAAGATGAAGAACCTCTAAATGTGACCCCATGTGTTAGAATCATAGAATATCCTGAGCTGGAAGGAGCCCACAAGGATCCACGAGTCCAACTCCTGTTGTGCCATGTATGAGAGGAAGGATCAGGTAGAAATCTGGGAGGCACACGGGCAAGCAGATGAGTCACTGCTTTAACTGGAGAGACCAAGGGGAGGAAGCAAATTAAAAGCAACTACTGAAGCAGGGACAACTTGTAAAGGGACTTAAAAGGAGAGCACAAAATTACTTTATCATGTAAGACACACTGCCAAAAGGACTTGACTCTTGCAAAGCAGAAGCCCTTCAAGGGTGATTTCTGCAGTGGTATTTGAGATGTGCTGAAGAGACCCAGTAGTCTGTCTAAATATGCAAAGAAAGGAAGATTGCAGCTGGTAAGGAAGAAAACAAAGGTCCTGGCTTCACATGGCAAAATAAATTTTAAAATCTGTTTCTGACAGCTGTGACCCAGAGGAGAAAGTGATAGAAAACGCTATCACTTGCTGTTGAGCCTGAGGAATCAGTAGTCTAATTAACAAAGTGAAGAAAATGTCCTAATTTCTTATCCTTCACTGGCAGAAGGAAGTTTTTACTGGACATGTAGCTCCAATCCAATGATTGAATTCAGTGGAATGAAATGGAAGGCATAACTGAAACAATGATATAGTTTGGCATACTGTTTACTAATTAATAAATAACACTTTAGTCTGACAGGATTGGACAGCTTTAAGACAAGGAGTAAACATGCATAAAGTCTGATCTATGGAAATGTCACATTTTATTTGCCTTTGGTCAGGCACAGCAAAGATCCAGGACCATCCATAAGTGCAATTCTTATTCTTGGTTTACATCTGGACACCCAAAAGGGAGGTACAGCACAGATGGAAGAAAAAACTTCTGATGCACATTTTAATAGTAATTGTGTACTATTTTCATTATGTTCACCTAGACGTATTTCGGTTCATTATTCTAGTTGAATTTAAACTCCTAATAAAACAGATTGCAACTAGGTAAATATTACTTTGGTTACTTATAGAACAACCTCAGAAGTGCTTGCATTTTGCTTTGTTTGGAACAGATTCTAATAAATGATGCAGTGCAATGCTGCTGGAGCACAAGCCTGTAAAGCACAGAAACAATATATCTGAAGTAGCTTATCCTAACACCTTGAGCAGGATCATCCATACTTTGCTCAACTCAGTATGTTATTAATCTCCAATAAAGAGAATTCCACAATATCCCACCACTATCTAACCACTCAATGTTCTCCCAACATCTCCAATGTTGCATCAGTTTTGTCTGCAGTAAAGTTGAATTGTCTCCATCATTCCCCCAGTGGCCATAAAGAACAGCTTATCATTCTTGTCCTCTTTTGCACCACTTTTTGAATTGAAAAACTGGTATCATGGCCTTCTTAAAGCCTCTCCCTTCTACACTAACATGAAATTAGTTTCTTTGACTCTTTGTTTCTTTTTTCCTTTCCTAAGCATCTCATTATCCTTGTTCTTCCCAGGACAGTCTCTAATCTGTACACACCTTTCTTTAGACACATGATATGAAATTTCAGGAAGATTCAGTTTAGATTTTAAAGGAACTTTTCCAAATTTAATGAAAATGTGAAAAATAAGAACATGTTAACAAAGGACCTGTAGATGTGTTCACACTGGACAAGTCCCAGAAGAGATGAGAGACATGTCCTTCACAAAGGTACCACAGGTACTGCAATCCCACCAAATGGCACAGGAATATACGTGACAATTTCGCAAGGCTGCCCCAACCCCACCACCCTGCCCAGAAGTGCTGAAGCCAGACACAATCATCAGGCCCACACTTGCCAGCTCTGACAAGAAACAAGGGTGACTCCTTGGCATCACATAAGACTTTGCCCATTTTTGCAACAATTTCACCTCGCTGACTCTAAGTTTAACTCATGATCATCACACAACCGTGCTCCTTTCTTCCCTGCCATCCCACAGCAGCTAGTCTCAGATATCCCATTTCTCTATGCCTCAATTTGTACTTCTCAACATCCCAGTCTGTACCAAAATGCCATCACGTTGGTTTCCAACACTGGAACTGAAGATGCTTTTGAGTTCTGATCCAAATTTGTAGATTTACATATTTACTCCATACTTTGTTATACATGTAATCATTACAATTACTACTAGACCCTCAACAGGACTCTACTCCAGACATCCTTCCAGTATAACAAGGAACCACTCTGGAAGAACACTATTCTGAGTAATTACAAGCCCACTTAATGAGAAATCTTATAATATTTTAATGAAAAATCCACATTTTCTTCTGATTACACTTACAGCTCGAGATACTGAGCAGTGAAATGCAAACACCTGCAGGGAGGTGGCACCTCACACCAATGTTTGCACACAGCAGTTGTCTCAAAAGTCTTCAGGTGAAAGCCCAGATCAAATCTTGTGTATTTTGAGGTCTGACCCAAGGGTGAAGTGCAGGTTACCCACCTGTCTATCATGTGGGACAGTGATGAGCACAGCAATTAAGAAGGATTGGCACTGGGGAGTGTTTGGGTAAGAGACAGATGAATTAATCCCTTTTTTAAGTTGAGTTTCAGGCTAAGCATTCATGAAGAGATAGCGGGAAAAAGTGACAAAAGAAAGCCGAGATCCAAAGTGCATTTTACAGGAATATTTAGGTTGTCAGGGAAAATGTCTAACACATTTGCTTGTTTCTCAGCAATCCTCAAAGTGATAATTAAATGAAAAATAACAGTTTCATAGGGGTACTCCTCCCTGTGTGGGAACAACTTTCACCAAATGCCAATTAGTGGTTTCCTGTTGAAATCAAATCAAGCTGGTTTTGATAAAGCTTTTTAATGAGAAATGGCTAAAATATGAAAATTTACCCCCATATATACTGCATATTAAATCCCAAAATCATATAACACAATCTCACATCTAACATTTTTGGTATATAAAACTCTCTCCTGTACTTCATTAATTTCAAAAGAAATGTATTTACTAAATATTTAAATCATCCAGTAAGGAAAGCCTTAAAAAAAGGCTTACAAAAGTAAATTATAACGTTGATGAAAGCCAATCTTAATCAGTCCTTTTCAGATGCTCCCAAAACTCATTTTTTACTGATTATTTATTCATTCTTCAAGCGTATGGCAAATTCAATAATTCTTGAGCTAAGAGTTGTATACTAAATGCATCAGTGGTTTTGATTATTCTATTTGACATCAAATGAAGACAAGCAGTAAAATGGCTACAACAAATGCGAAGATGAGATCACCTACAACTCCAAGACACCTGTTGGAATGAAACACCAGCAGCTTGAACTGTAAGCATTGGTAATAATTTGATTAAAAAGAAAGTTAACAAAAGTTTGGAGAACAGATTTTGACTGTACCAGACTGAGTACTCTTGGCTATGGTCGCTGGTTTCTGCCTTATGCCAAGCAACAACATTCCTCCCAAGACACCCATTCCAATCCAGCCTTCGGCAAGGCACTCCTCACCCAAGTCTTCTCTCTTGCTTTTATTTGGGTTGATACCCAATGTTCCATGTGTGTTACATGATTTATGTGCCCTCCATCCTGATCACAACATGATAAAATCCTGACAGACATTCACCATGTATAAAACTTCATATTTACATTGGAGACAAAGGTTCTCAACAAGTGTTTCAGAGTCCTTCAAAACCAAACTGTGCCACAGCACATCTCATTCCATATGCTGAGCACTCAGACTTCCACTCCATGCTAAAGAGTGTTTCACTTCTGTTCTTGCTAGAACTAAGCTTCGCAATTGCTGCCCTTCCTCTGTGGTCTTTCTGGGTATGTCATTATCACACTCTCACTTGATGATTTTTTCCCCCAAGCAACAAAAATTGTGAGATCCTTTGTCTCCTCATCTGTATGACTTCCATATCCCCAGTTTTTATCAACTCAGATTTCTGTCAAATGACCTTTCTCCTAATACATTGAATGCTGCTGATCTGTCCCTCATCTTCTAGAAATTATCTACCCCACTTCCCAGAACAGCAAAGCTACCTCTGAAATATGACCGGGCTGTTTATCTTCTGCAGTCATCTTGGCCATATTTTTCACCATCTAGCTCATGATTAGTCATTTAAAAAGAAAAAAGAGTATAACCCTGTTAATCTCCTGCTTCACTAAACCACCCTGAACATTAGTGAAAACACTCTGTAGGTAATATCAACCATTTCCTGGGGTGATGGCAAATCTCTACCATTACCCATTTGTATGATCTGGGAAAGCTGATGGCAGAGAACCACAAAAGCACATAAATCACCAGCCTTAGTGTGCAGGAAGATGTATACTGGGTGGTTTAGAAACACCCCAATCAGTGCCTTCACCTTGCCTCCCTCTTTGTTAAACACCAGCTTCTCAATGCTGTGTATTTCTAAGGCTTAAACGTGCTTAGCATTCCCTTCATAACCTGCTGGGAAATGTTCTTTCTACTGCCATTGGACTCCAAGGGCTGCTTTTTGAGCCAGGTATGCCTGCCACACCTCACACTTATTATAGCAAAACACAGATACTAAAAATAGAAAGCCATGCGCTTGGGAATTGGTGGGGAGAAAAAAGCAGGAAATAAGACTAATAACAAAAGCCATTCAGCATTGTGAGCCCACCGTACTTTGGCCAAGGTTGTTGCAAGCATGGCAAGTTAAATCTTCATGCCCTGTTATTCAGGTAGAAATTCTGTGAAGCAACAGCTTGATGAAAAGGACAAGTTCCTCCTGTTCCTACAGCTTCTCTCATGATGGGGAAGTGAGTAATGGAAACACATCATCACAAACCACAGGGGCAGGTTTCTAAAGGGTTCTGGTGACAACCAGCAACTCTGGAAAAAGAGGAACAGGAGACACAGGCAGGTTTTCACAGCAAAGCCTATGCTTTTACTGTGAGGAAGAGTAAAAAGGATATGGACTTAAAGCACTGTGGAAGGAAGCTGTAATAATAATATCACTGTGGAAGGGATAATTTGGTGATTCAGGAAAAAAACAAAAGAGCTGCAAGTAACAACATTGAAAAATGCTGAAAATCTTCCTCTCAGAAAACTGTGATCACCCATGTTGTGTTTTGAACCAAAGCAAGGCACCATGTACAGAATATGAAGCTCTGGGGAAGAGCAGGCTCTGAGCCTGCACAGGGAGTGCTGTACAGCCAAAATCAGCCAGCACCCCCAGAGCCTGCGTGCACAGCACCACTGCAGGACACGAGGCAGGCTGGGACACACACTCCCAGCAGGAGCCCAGCAGCGATACAGCTCCTTTGCAAGGCTGGCAAACAAGGGTGCTGTGCCTTGAATGGTACAGTGGAGAGTCCAGAAGACAGAATAGGAAGTCTGGAGTCCAGCAGCCCCACACCAAAAGCCTGAAAGGCTGTTCCTGGAGGAAAGACAAATGTTGCTGGCAGCTGGGCATTTGCAGAAGAGAGAGCTGGAACCAGGATAATGTGAAAAAAATAAAGCATGAACCCGATTAGGAATTTGATCAGGGACTGCTGGATGTGAGCTCTTGGACCACTGCAGTGCATCTTCTCCAGCTGCCCTCACACACAGAATAAAATGATCAGCAAAATGCCAAGTACAAAGACACACTTTCAATATTGCTTTTAATTGATGCCCAAGAGATTACTCTGACATTACCAGTCCACTTCGAAATTCTGCATTTTTAACCATCATTCACAAATAATTTCTTAATAGTTGTTACATGTGACTGTTCTCCTAGTTATCTACAATATTCAAGAATCACAGAATCACAGAATCATTTAGGTTGGAAAAGACCTTTAAAATCATTAAGTCTAACCATTAATCCAACACTGGTAAGTCCACCACTAAACCATGTCTCTAAGCACCAGATCTACATGGTTTCTGAAGGAAAACATCATTTTCCAGGCAGCCTCTTCCAATGCTTGACAGCCCATTCAGTGGAGAAACTTTTCCTAACATCCAATCTAAACACTCCATTCATGAGGATTATTCAAGTTGGAAAGTTAGAGGGTCACATCAAGAGCAGGGCAAGAGCACTACACATGGAGTAAGATGGACACAAGAGCAGGAAAAGTTAACTGCTGAACAAATTGGCTCCTACAACATCTTCAATGGCAGGTTTATAAGCAATAGGCAAATTACCTATTACTTATTTATTACTTACTTAAATATTATTTGTTTGTTACTTATTACTTGAATAATATTGTTTACTACTTAAAGGTCTTTTCCAACCTGCTGGTGTTTTTAAAGGTCTGTTGAAAGAACTGATAAAAACCCAGTTGAATGTTCAAGCTAAAAAATTATTGACGGGATTTCCTCAGAAGAAAATGCTACATAATAAATGCAAATAAAAATGCATTAAAGGTAATGGCATTTCAAAATACTTTGCAGTTAAAGTTTAAATGAAAAATAAAATTTAACCATATGTATACCTCAAATTGCTTGTGCCTTACACAAAGGGGTTTATTTTCCTTTAAAATTTATGAAATCATGGTTAAAAACTCTAAAGGAAAATATGAGGACATACTTTTACTATATTTATGTTTTCCCCAAGTTTTCAGATTTTTTCTCTTGCTTTTTTTCTCAAAAAGATAGGAACAATGATAATATAAACCACATAAGCTCCAGTAACTGAAAATAACAGTGCAATTTAAAACCCTACCAGTATGAGTTCTTAAACAGAAAATAGAAAGCTGGGCAAAAAGGTGAAGTACTATATCTTATTACTGGTTATCTTAATTAACCTCTTTTTCAGATTACTGAAATATTTTGATGTTTAAAAAATAAGGGTATCTGCCAGTGAAGCCTACAAATCACACCCAGCATCTTGTGCACAAAGTGTCTCACATATGTAAATGTATGCGGACCCAAGACTCGGATTTCACAGGCAGCCTCTGCAGACAGAATGATGAACAGTGTAATTTGCAAGGTGAAATCTATTTTATGTCCCTTCCAGATCCAAAGGGTCCCTGAGCAAGCTGCTCCTCACTGGTGTGGGATACCAGTGCTGGGAAGTCTCGGCAGTGTTTCACAGGGGAGCTGAGGCAGGGAAGGATTCCAACCTTGCATGGTGCTGATCTTTCCACACATTTTTGTCCCCTCTGCATGTATGGCACATCCCACGGCAGAAGAGGGACCTTCTCTGAACATGCAGAACGGGGAGGGATGCCTGGTCACTAGGTCCCGTCTGAGGTGTGAGGACCAACCTGCCCAGGAAAGGGGGGTGGCGGTCACCTCAAGTGACAACACATAAAACATTCCCATTCTCCAGGCTTCAGCACATGGGAGTGACACCAGGAGGCTCTGTGTCGCCCTGGTGGCAATGCAGGACACATCCCAGGGGCTGCTGCCTTACAGGATGCAGCTGGTGGTGGCATAAGACTCCATGCCATGGTGTGGGATTGGGGGGGTCTCACTGAGACATGCCCTAGTGCCACCATGGGGACAGACACAACTAAGGTCCAGCAGCACGAGGCGGGAGCCAAACGAAAATGTCTCATGTGATAGCAAGAGCCTCACCAAATCCAATCACAGCGTATGCTGGAATAAACTTCCCAAATCTGTGAAGTCGTTCTGGTCCGCAATTAACTGAAAATTAATTACAGAATCTTGAAAAGAGCATAAACCAAAAATGGGCCAGCATACCTTCATAGTGCAGTTGCTCACTCTGAATCTCTTCCAACAATTAAGCCTAGCATATGTCACTGGAGTTAAAAAAAAAAAAAAAAAGATAACAAAACAACAAACAAAATATGATTCCCAAAAAAGTTTTGGAGTCCTACTTGCCAAACGGGATATAGCTGTCTGCAGAGCACACACATACCTCCTAGAAATGAGAAGGATGATTTAATGTGATACTTGGCAACTTCAGCTTTGCAGAAATTACAGGTTGCAGATGCTTCTTATAAAATCAAAACAAAAATCGAGACAATAACATAATTAGGTAAATTATTTGCTGACTTGATGAATAATTTTCTGAAGATTATTAAAGGATGTAAGAGCTTAGAAAATGCTCCAATTTTTCAACAAAATGAGGAGGTAAACAATAAAACTGCCAAATTATTTTGGCTGAGCATTCACGAAAAGGTGCATTTTGTATCACTGAATTACACGTATTTTTTACAAGGTGCCTAATCATGGCATGCTGCCACCAGTCAAAAATTTTTTTTTTTTTTAATTTAGGAAAAAAAAAATTAGAATGCTGGAAAGTAAAAGTTATGCCGTCAAAGCAAAACAGAAAGATTGACAGAGTACAAAAGCACTTTATTTTACTATTTAAAAAATACTGAGAAAGCATATTACCAAAAGAGGAAAAAAAAAAAACCCACTAAGAGAAAAGATCAATAGATTATTCAGAGAATGTGCAAAAACGTGCTGCAGGAAACATGCAGCACTATTTCTGATTTCCAGTTTTCCATTATAGAGATTAGTATCTTCAGTAAGAGTAGGAAGACAATCTCAAACTGTGAAATTACAAAATTTGCTTCATAACCCTCCTATTTCAGTAAGTGGGAGGAACTGGATGGAGGCAGCCTGGGGTCCTTCACTCCTTTCTGTACATGGGGAGGGGTGGCAAGGGAGAGTCAAGTTTCTTTCCAGCCCATGGGAGACATGACCTTGTTCCCTAATGCAACGTTTCTTCTAGATCAACTGGAGGTTTGGTGCTTTGGTTTTTTTTCTTTAAATGAGGGGATAAAACATCATAGTTATGTACAAGTGGAAAATAAATGCTCATGGTTTCAGCAACTTGCAGACTTTCTGGCCCTGAGCTATGCTGATGACCATTTTGCATATCATCTTACTCTATTTCTCATGAACCAAGCACACCAGCACCTCTGATACAATTTGGGATTTGTTTTTACATTTGCTTTTTTTTTGGAGGGTGAGAGCTGAGCTTGGCCCTACTCCACCAAGAACACAGCACAGTGCAGTGTGTCACAGATACAGAGAGTACTCTGCTACAAAGAGAACTTTAAACTAAGTTGCATTTATACATTCATTTTTCTCCAGCTCCTTACTGTTCATACTACCGAGTAACATACTTGCCCCTTTTGCCTAGAAGTCCAAGTTAGAAACAGGTAAAAACCAATTTTTACTGGAGTAATGTATATGTTTGGCAAAACCAGGCTGACCACATGAAACTACAATCCACAATGTATCTTCATAATATGACCTTACTCTTTCTCTTCAAGCTAAATATGAAAAAAAATGTTTAGTACCAAACCTTGGCATTTTATATGAAAATCACAGTTTACAAACATGAATTAACTCTTTTTGCCATTTCCTCCTCCATTCTTGTGATGATCTCCAGCATATCAGAAATGCCCTGCAACTGCACACAGAACCTCCCAAAACTGAGATGCTGTGTCGCTCCTCTGCAGATGCCCAATGCAGAGCTCACCACTGGAGACAGATGGCCTAAGCAGAGAAAAATCCTTAAGCTCCCAGCATTTCCTGCCATAGCTGGGCTGGCTCAAAGGCTGGAAGGTCCAACAGCATGATTTGGGAGCCCTTGAGGCTGTCTAAACAGTAATGCTGCCTCTGGGCTGAGGGTGCTTTACCTCTCTCTGGCAGCCCTCCCCTCTCCCTCTTTGACCAAGCAGAAGGCACTGCAGCGCATGGAAATCCAGAACTGTTCCTCTGCCCTCTCGTTCATGGCAGTGATGGAAGACCTCCTTTATCACAATTTGGTTCCTTTACGTGGCATAAAGGGATCAAATCAGGAGTGAGAATTTCACCTGAAGTTTGTCTCTGTGATGAAAAATACTGAAACAGCTTAACTCCAAATCTCAGCTGCGTGCCAGCTGTTCACTGCAGAGGCAGACTTTGGCCCTCCAGGTCAAAGAGTCACAGACATTAAAGTTGGAAAAAGACCTCTAAAAACATCAAGTCCAACTGCTAACCCAGCACTGCCAAGTCCATCACTAAGCCTTGTCCTCAAGTGCCTCATCTGCACAGTTTTTGAACACTTCCAGGGACAGTAATTCCACCCTGGCCAGCCCACTTCAGTGTCTGACCAACCTTTCAACGAAGATATTGCTCCTAAAATCCAATCTAAACCTCACCTGGCACAACCTAAGTCCATTTTCTTTCATCCTGTAGCTTGTTTCATGTAAGGAGAGACCAACTGATCACCATCTTGCTACACCCTCCTTTCAGGCAATTGTAGAGAGTGATTAGGCTCCCCAGAGCCTCCTTTTCTAAGGACCTAAACAATTTCAGCTCCCTCAGCCACTCCTCATCAGACCTGTGCTCCACACCCTTCACCACCTTCACTGCCCTTCTCTGGACTTGCTTCAGCACCTCAATGTCTTTCTTGTAGTGAGGGACCCAAAGCTGCAATAAACACAGGTCACAAATTATGATTTCCAGCAGTCTACCAAGCTCCAACAAAAGGGGATTTTTCAATGCATTCCTCATTTACAGCATTCCAGTCAGTATTAAAAAAAATAAAAAATAAAAGAAGCAACCCCCTCTAGCAAAGTTTCCCTCCTGCCTTGCTTTTCTGCAGAGGACATCATGTGAACACATCAATTGAAACCCACCTGGAGATCATAGGGATAAACTCATGACATTGCAGGTGAAGTGTCCCCTGCTGCTGTTTCCTAAGGTTCTCAAGCCCTGGATTTTGTTGGAGCTCCACTGGCACTGCACAGGGCACATCCAGGGGGGATGCCCTACACCAGCTGCCAGCAGGATGCAGCAACATTCCCAGCACTGCAGAGAGCTGACCTCCCTGCTTCACAATGATTTTCAGCACTAGTTTTCTGGGATGAAGGAGCTGCTACCATGGAGCTCCTGCTTCATCAAACAAAGGCATTTTGTTTCCCTTGCTAGGTTGAACAGTGCAGATCAAAACCAAGGGAAAGCTGTCACCTCCCCAGCATGCCACAATCTGGCCCTGTTTTCCTTTGGGAAAAGGAAATAAGGGGCCTAGGGCACAATGTAGTATCTCAAAATTGGGAAGGGAGTTGAAAGAGAGCCTAACTGGGCTACTCTCTCTGAAAAAGTAAGGTGTGGCTTGTTTGAGTATTTCTGCCAGGAGACAAGACAGAAAAAAGAAGTCTGGGAGGTAGAAAAAGTCAGCAGGCAGGAACAAGAATTTTGCACATAACCTATGAAAGACAAAGCAGCTCAATCTGTAGAACTAAACTCAGCTGCCAGGAGAATAGGTCCAGGAGGACAAAAAGTGAATTTTGAGATAGGGAGGAATTAATGTGACCATGTTGTCATTTTCTGTACAGTGAAAACACTTTAAGGGAAGGGTAGCTCAGTGCATCAGCGAAAGGACCTGCAGCAGTATCCAAACCCCTGTTCACAGACAACATCATAAACAAAGGAGTGGTGGAAAAAAGGTATTTGTAATAGCTGAGATGATGGTTTGAGACAGGAAATCCACTGAAGCACAGACAGAAACACATAGCCATTACCAAAGAAAGATTAAAACAACAGAAAAAAACCCTCTTATAAATTTTGTTATCATACTTTTTTCAGTATGCTTTTGATAATTAGTAAGAAAACATTTTTCCTTGTTGTTGGTATACAAACAATGCAGTAACATCATCAAAATTATTGCACATCCTTACAGACACAGAAAAAAAATCAATAAAAATGCTGAATAAGTACTAAAGAAGTTGAGAGGTCTCACTACATGCTAATTTGCTTTTATGATGGTGTAACACGTTTTTCAGTATTCAGGAGAATGCTCATCAAAAAAAAATAAAACAACCAAAAAATCATGCAATAGTTGAAACCTTAATATTTTTAGCTTATGGTATTCTACTAAAATTACTGTCATCATAAAACAACCACTTTTCTTTTTTCTGTGCCATAAAATACGCACCTCCAAACCCCAATTTAGAATGACAATAGAGTTTATCAGCTATTAAGAACTTCTTAAGGATAATCCCACCTTAAAACTTCTGAGATTATGCAGCTGCCAGAACTGTAAAAAGGCTGCACATTTCCAATGTTTTCCCCTAATCAAATTAAGAGACCAAACTATTAATATTCTGCTTACCTCCTAAATTCATTCCAGCTTGCAGACATTTCTGTAATCGACAGGCTGGGCAGTTCTTCCTCCGAATCTTATCAATTATACAGTCATTCCTTCCCGCACACAGGTAATTGTGCTGGCCTGAATTAACCAAAAATAAAATGCATTATTAGAGGCTGTATTTACATAATTCCAATTTGTTCTTCTTTGCTGTTTTGCACTCACTTGGAGATTCTTATTACTGAAGACACTTCAAATTCCATTCTTTACCCTTTCCAAATGATCTTGGTGAGCTGTCATGGGTGTTTATTATGAGCATCTCTTCTTTTTAATTTGGGAAGGAGTTTTGGTGTCACCGTCAAGAGAGATCTCATTACTTTTTTTTTTTTTTT
>VZRH01003522.1:867040-889272 GCA_013397555.1 Urocynchramus pylzowi
TTTTCCTAAACAGGACTGGAGTTTTTCTTCCAGTGAAAAACAAACAACTGGTTTGAGATTTTTCAGATCTTAGGTGTGCTGTATCACAGAGCAGTCTAACAGCCCTAAGTTTGAGTACAGCACAGCAGAGGTTAACTTTCCCCATATACTCCACTCTCTTCAACCAGGCTTAAATCACAACTATATTATTTAACTTCTGTAAAGCCTCACAGAAGCACTCCTGAAGAGAAAGAAGGTATTTAATGCAGAAGGGAACTATAAGGCAACAAGGGAAACAGGCTGGCATTTGAGAACTGGGACTCAAAAGGCATTTTGCTCCATGGGAGGAACACAGGCGGAGCAAACCAATGCAGTGTCTCAGGCAAGGGCACTACCACATGGCCTTTTCAAAGCCTGGTGCTTGAATTAGATGTGGAAGAATAAAGGCAGCTGCAAGGGTTGGTGTACTGTGACAGTAGAAGCAAGAGGAGATTGTTTTAGCTGCCTTGATCCAGAGGTGGCACACAGGGATCTGAGGTAGCCAGAACAAATGTGCAGAAACCCAAGAGATGTGCAAATAAAGTTGAAGCCAATGACCATCGCAAATAGCAGCTATAGGAGAGGAGGGGAGGCCCTGGAAGAAGTCAGGAGAAGAGCTGCACTGGAACAAGCAGTGGTGACGTGCAGGGAGAAGATCCACAAGGAGATCAGATCCTTGTGCAGATCCACAAGGAGACACAGCTGATGTAGGACAAGAGGCATAAAATATGTCTGCCAAGCTATTTTCCACAATACTTGTATGCTTCCTCGGAAAAGATAAAGAGAATATTCATGGGACACAGGAGACCTGACTTCTGCTTTGGGCTCTTTCAGGAATTTTCCTTGAAACTTCAGCTAAGTCATTTTCTACCTCTGCACCTGCCTTCCTTTCAGCCTTACAATGTTATCTAGACAGTGAACTGAAACTTGGGATGTTTCTCAAATCTCTTCTGAGCATCTCACACAAAGAAAAATGATCTCATTTGAGTGACTGAAGTGTTACAGTAATATCACAAAGGTATCATCATTTAGATAATGCTTTAGATGTTTAAACAGCAAGCAGATGGACAAATGAGGGTTTTATTAAGGGACTTTACCTAGCATTGTGATACAGATGGAAAAGAACAAAATTTCATCAAAATAATTCAGGAATAAGTTACATAAGGCATAAAATCAAGTTGTAAAATATAGAGCACTAGGATTTATCAGCTGGCCTTTAAGTAGGCCTGCTAAACAAGAAAAAGATAACATTCTCAGCTGATCACAAAATGAAAACCTGGGTATGACACAATGTTTATTTTGTGATGTGATCACAACAGACACGAAAGAGAAGAGTCAACTTAATTCCTTTTTTATATTTTTGCTCTGAACTGACTTGAGCACATCCCCTAAAGAATCACCATGCAGACAGCATGAAAGTAACATAAAAGGAGAAAACAAAAGCTTTTAAAAATATGATACACAGTATAAAGATGGTTTATTTGTTCTTACAAATACTGGCATATAATCCTTTTTTGTGGAGGGAAGGAAAAAATGGTTATTTTCTGCCAGGAATGCAGGTGCACTCTCTCAGTACTCATACAATGTCCTTTGTACATCAGACTACTGCAATACCATTTTTAGGCTTCCACAGGCGGGTGCAGGCTATTAATAAGACAAGTCAGCTCCAACACTGCAAAATGAACCCTTTTGCAGAACTACCCTGAAGGCAGTTTGTGCTAAAAAAATGTATACCTGTTAAGTCAAGATTTTTCACTACTGCTTTAAAAATCTAATGAGTTTAATACAAAAGTTCCCATTTATGCACTCCAGGATAATTACTTTGGTTGCATTTTTAAATGTTTGATTCCAACACTGTCACAATGGAACTTCCTAAAAAATATTCCCACAACAGCAGAATATTTCATAAATCACTCTTCAAATTCTTTCAGTAGTCTGCAATTATTGCTTTGTGACCTATCTACTCTAGATCAAATACTTTCAGAAAACATAACTTTGTAAAGGTTCATCAATTTTTGAATCATGCATCTCTGAGTAGTAATGTATGGTACAAAGTCTATAACTAGCTTTTCTAGTAAGCAAGGCAAACAGCAAACAAAATCTTCACAACTTTTTTAATTTCTATAAATTCCTTAAAAACCACGGCCACCATAAAGTTTATATTAATGGAAGTAACTTGAAAACCCTTTAAAGAAACACAATAGATCAACATTCCAACAAACCCTCTACACAGAGTACAGCTATAAAATAATGAACAGTTTTTCATTTAGCATCTATAACGAGAAAAAAAAAGGCTTCAGTCTTCCATGCAATCAAATATGGTTAATTTCAAATAAAACCAATTTTTTAAAGTAAGTCAGCAAAGCAAAGACACCCATAATGGATCAGTATGTCCCATCTTGCCTCACTAAGGCCCCTCAACTTCAGAATCAAAACAAAACCCAACATATCTGAAATTGATGCAGTGCTCTCAGCACCTCCAGGGCTCTTCAGGACCTCAACAAGGTGGAGGCCATACTGAAGAGAGGCTGATGTTTTTGTGCTGCAAGATCTCCGACTCTTTCAAGAGATGTATTGATCTGCCTTGTGCAGTTTGTGTTTAGCTTAATCCAGCTGTTCTTTTTATCCCATTCAATCACCCACAAGTGGGCTGTAAAGTGACAGAGCAGATATTGAATTCTCATCTCCCATGTGCTAAATGCATTAAGATGAAAGTAATTTTTACTTATGCCATCATTAAGAGCACTTAAAGCAGCTAATTCCTGTTTCATCTGAAATACAAAGTTACCAAAGATGCGAGGAAAATTTTCCTGTTCTAAATAAAGAACGAATAGGTAACACACAGTTACACATTAAGAAGAAAGTGATATCTTTTCTCCTAGCAGTAGAGATATAGGAATATTGACATTTGCATTTTCCAGGTTATTGTGCCACCACATACAACAGAATGACACAACCAAATATACACACAAAAATATTTGAGTGTTTCCAACCCTCTCACCTCCAAAGATTCTATAATTCCCTGCTTTTATAGGCTTGCAAAAGAAAACAAAAAGGAATGAATACTTATTCATGAAATTCAGTCTTCCCTCTTACTGAGTTTTCCTGAATAAGCAAAATTCAGCAGTAAAGAAGGGGAGGAGAAAAAGCTTCTTATGTGGCCTAGGAATTATTACCAAAATGAGGCTACAGCAGAAGTTATGCCTTTCCCCATTTTAAAACTCCACTACAGTGATTGAGTCACCTGTCCCCAAAATTGACTTGCTAAGACGAACTTATGTATGTGTGCAGAGCACTGCTGCACTCCAAGGACTGCCATGCTTCCCAACAGGTAAGGGTGCAGAAGGAATGAGATGTAGATATTTCTTGTCAGTATTATTTCTGTTCCTGTCTAGGGCAAAATTAGAAAATCACAGAAATTTCTGAAACATTCCACATGTTTTATCTTCCTCATGAAAAAAAAAATAATTTCCCTCCTGTTTTTTGAAGTCTAAGTCAGGAACTGCAAGTCATTAACGAGTATTCTACATTTTTGTTCTCTTGTTAAAATAGCAACTACTATGATCAAATGTTAAATTTTCTAAGGAGAAAAGCGTAGTGCTGGAAGAGGACCCAAAGACTGTTTAATTCAAGCCCACTCATGGAAGCTTGATAAGACTAGCTTAACAGTTCAGGCAGGTTTTTAGTTTTCTTTCTGTTTGTACTAAAATCTCCTGAGGAAAGGTATTCTGCAACTTCCCTACAAACTACAAGCCCTGTGTGATTAGGCTAGAGATTAGCCACCCCTGAAGTCATGTTTTTTCCCTTTACATTTCCCCCAAATGGGAATAATTTGTGACAGGAAGAGATATTCATACTCCCCCCATAGACATTCAGAGTAATAAATCACCACCTTCTTACAACAATCTCCTGCCTATCAAAAGATTTATGTTCCCCATCTCTTTGCTGGGCTAAACAAATCCAGTTCTCTCAATCTCTCCTTGCAGGTCATGTTTCCTGAATCTGTCGTCAATTCCTCCTATTTTCCTCCAGCCTCTTTCCTAAAGCAGGGCACATTTTTCTTGCTGAGTTTCACCATCACTAAGGCCAATAAAGTGGTTATTTCCTGCATCTTGCACACACAGCAGCCCTGCTAATGCAATCCTGGACCAGAGCTGGCTTTTGGCAATGGCATTACGTTGTTGACTCACGCTCACTTGTGTGTCACTAACGACCAGCTCCTCTCCTGGGGCACTGCTGCCTTCCACATGTTCTTTCCTGCTTTTACCTGGGCAGGCAGCTCTCTTTATTCCTCTTCTAGATCCACACAGACACACATTCACTGAGAAAGGCAAAGAAAAAGTCCAAAATCCACTCGGGGTCCGATGTCTGAAACGGGAATGTGCCTTGGGTCCCAAGACTGAAGAAGCCTCACAAAGGGACAGCAAAGTGAGAAAACAGGAGCAGCAGCTGAGGACCAAATGAAGCAGAAGTAGCTTGAAAAAACTCAGCTTTTAAAATAGTGTCTCACCGAGGCACATCAAAATGCATATAAAATGTCCCAATTTCCCTTCTTCCTCCACAATGAGAATTAATACTTTGACTCAGAAAATTGCAGGCAAAGTTGTCTTCTCCCTGCAGGCAGCCAGAAAGCCAAGCATTTTTCCAGGGTTTGAGGAGAGAGGAGCTGTAAGCCACCTCCAGCCCTGCCTTGCAGATCTGCATGTTAAAAGCTAGGATCCCTTTTGCAGCTTCTGGCCTGGAATAAGTGCTTAGTTTCTGGAATATTTCCCAACTGGGAAGATTATCTCCCCAGCATAGATAAATATTAAAGCCTTATGGAATAAATAACATTTATTTCTTAACACTGTTCCTTCCCTTTACCCACCAGCCTGTCAGACTGCACAAGCTCAGCCTGTGCATCCCTTCCAACCTGAGCCATAGACCTGCTCCACTAAAGACAAAGTAAACATGCTGCAGAGAATCATCAGGATTTTCTAAAGGAAGTCTCTCTTTTCAGGAATATCTGGTCAGCAAACAGAACTTAACACCATGTTTTTCTGCTTTCTGGTACAGCCCTAATGAAGGGCTTTGCCTCCTACAGCAAGGAACGGCAAAATGTGCACATCCCAACCTCTCATTTGTGCTCAATGAGCTATGTGATGTGTTCCTTTAAACCATCTCTGAAACCCTCCCAGCTTTTGTCTCTGTATCTATATAAGCTCCTTCAATTACTAAAAATGAACTATTTCTACCTTTTGACAGCCAGTATACAAATAAAATTGCTGCCAAGACTTGCCACAATGGTTTTCCACATCCAGAAAAGGATTTCCTGTTTGACAGGAGTCGTATCACACTATCAAGGGACAAACTGCATATACCTGAGGTTTTCACTTCACCATCTGCAGCAGGCAGGTACTCTCAAATAGATTAACAAGAAAAGTATGATGATGAATCTCTTCAAATTTCAGTTTTCACAATGCCCCCAATTTCTTGCAATAAAAAAAAAGAGCCTGCTAGTCAATGAAAATGAGGACTGCATTTTCATTTCAAATGTCCATTTGTTACACAGTTGAGGGCGCTTTTTTGTTTTGGGTCGGTTTTTTTTTTTTCAAGCAGTTGACAACTGCCCAGCAACAGCAGCCTATGTTTGCAGTCACTATTTTAGGCTACATCACATGTCAATTACATAACCTTGTTTTACTGCTCTTGAACTGGTTCGAACAACCTGGGAAAGAGATTATGGCAGTCCCTCCCAGCCGGCCATCCATCCACACACTCCGGCAGGACCTGTCCCCCCAGCACAGCTCCAGTGCCTCTCTCCAGGGCTAGTTACTCATTGCCAGACCCACCTGAGACACTGGATAATTAACTTCCTCAGCTCTGTTTAAACCAGTCCAGTCTGACCACGGTAGACTAATAAACTTGATTCCTCATGCTGAGATTTATGTGTAGCAGAATAAGCTTATAAATGCCACAGCCATGGTACAGGGACTTAGATATGAATACTGCCCCTTCACTTTACATAGAGAATACTCTGGGTTTGCGTTTTAGATATTGAATCTCAGTGTTTCCCAAAATTCAGGTTTTATCTCCCTTATTACTCCACAGCCCCTATCATTCCCAGACAACATGTTTTTCAGCTGCAGACCAAGCCAGTATCAGACAGGATGACAATATTGGCCTATTATTAACATTATTACAGCATGCTTATAGCATAGGCATAAACTAAATACTTCCCTGAAACAAGAATTTAGAGCTTTCCCTCCTTTATAATAAATTAGGGGCTTAATTAAAATTTATTTTGACTTTGGCAAAATATTCATCACATCTGGGATATTTTCTGCCTGCTTTTCATTCTAAACTACCTTCTGCTACTTCTAGGTCCCAAGATAACGTTGACTTTCTCTACCCTTTTATATTACTGGATTCTTTTTTATCTGCCATTTGAATGATATTTTTCTAAAGTCTCCTTACTTCCTACTTCCCCCTCCTTTTTCTTTCCTTCAATAAAATTTGCTTTCCGACCTTTTTTTTTTTACTTACTTTCATCTCAAGACTTTTACCCCTTTCCTGGTCTGTGACTCTTTCTTCAGTCTTCTCATTTACCTTCTAAATGAATTATTTCCTCTGTTCAGCCAATAAATGTGATTTCACAGGGCACATTTACACTGCAGTTAAAGGTATGGCTACACCTGATTGAATATACTGAAGCAAAGTATATTAAAATTACTGATGGCAGGGGATAAAAACTAAGTCTCAACAGCACCATTTCCTGCAGGGTCCACAAAACCCAGCAAGAGCTTTTTTAAAAGCACGGACACACCCACTGGTGCTCACAGATGAGCTACCAGAACTTCCTCCAACGGTGACCACACATAAAAGCTGATTCCCCTTTTTTTTTTTCTGGAAGTGGAGCAAGGAAGGTTGTGTCTCCAGATGCTGGAGACACATATGTAAAAATGCAAAACTTTTATAAAAAATGCAAACTTTTTATGCAAAACTTTTCGAGTTGTCATTTACACACTCCCTACACAAACCTAAGAAAACAGACGCCAATGGTCTGCCAGTCTTAACATGGAGACTGTCTTCTGCTCCTTCACGTTCTCTGGAAGCTTGTTTTCACATTGGGCTGAGACCAGGCTAATAACAACAATTGGAATGGTCTGGTGACCCTGGCAAAGGAGATGAGAAGTTATAAAAATGATTCTCACTCACTATTTTAAGCAGACTGAAAGGGCACCGATGAGAGGGATCAAGGAGAGAGGAAATTTGGCAAGGGAGCATGGGATGTAACCCAAAAGAGGCTACTATTTTCTGCAGGAGAAACCATCCAGCAGGGATGAAACCTGCTAATGACAGCAAGACGAGTGAGCACAAAAATATTTGTGAGCACCTCACATTTAAGGTCCATGTGCACATTTTCTTATGCCACGCTTAAAAACACACTGCAGAATTTTGAAAGCCCCTCCTAGCCTGTGTGTGGTGCTCCAGCCATCCTGTTATTCAGACAGGCTGAGCCACCAATACAAGATATGCCCCAAACTGGCACTGAGACCATCTCCAGGACCATCTTTCAGTTCAGTTTACTGGAAACCTGAACACAGCCACATGTCAGACTACAAGATAATTCCCTTTTCATGTGGTCAAAGAGATGCTGCATCATGCTAGCTCAGAAGAGGAATAGGAAAACCTGATGCTTGCAAAGTATTTCTGATTCAGTGAAATCACACAGCGCTGGAAATCTCTTTTGGATGAAAACCAAGGAAAAATACCTACAAATACCAAAAAAATCCTGTTATCGAGTGAAATAATTTTGTTTCTGTTTTGAAACTAGTTTTCAGCTCAATTACTTTTGATTTTAGATTACAATGGATACAGTGATACAGAGTGGAATTAGAGCTTTAGAGGATGTTTTGACACAATCACACATCTAATACTTTACAGCATTTTCTCTCACAGCAAGTTTCCAAATTTTCAGTTTGGTTTAAATTTTAACTGAATATTTTTTGAAGCCTCTAGATGCTGCTATCTGCAAAGGCAGACTTACAAGAGATCATGTTGCATGCATGATGGCTAATACTGCTTTCCCATGCTACAAATCTGATAAGGCATTCTTGACATACTACAAATTTCAAGGCACTTTAATGGAAAATCTCAAAGTACAAAAAATGGTCTAAAAGATCTGGAAAGACTTTTTAAATTAAGTGTCATGCAAAAATCTTAAATTGCAACTGAAATGCCCTTCCACTTTTTGCTGACATAAAGTGGTCAGCCAATCTGCTTCACTGATACACAATGTAGTATCTTGCTCTACAAATAGCTCACCGTTTCAACTGGATTTCAGGAAGCACTCAGTGTAAAATAAGATTTGTGTGAAATATCAAGTTCATTTAAGGGAATGTTTGAGAGTGAGGTGTGGGGGGAGCATTCTGGAATGTGGAGCACTAGTTGCTAATGTAAGGATTTCTGAATGACTCTGTGGTGCCCTGAGCCAAGATCCTTCAGTGAACACTGTACTGAAACTATTCACCTCTACAAAAAAACTTGCATTTGCAAGAGTACCTGAAGCCTGTTACACTTTATTTATTCCTCCAAACTTCTGTCTGCTCCACCATCCTGCTGATATATTAATGTAACAAATTGTCTTTGCAGTAATAACCAAGAGATAACTTCTCATAGGACAAACTGAAAAATTAAGATGCACAGCACTAATTCTGTGTTTTGCACCTCCATTTTAAAATCTGGAATTCCAGGCTGACTCCTTCAATAAAATGCATGCTACTTATAAAATATATCACTAGAAAAATAGGCTGTTTGTTTCACAAAGTTTAACTTTCCTCAACTCTTGATCTCAGTGAAAATGTTCTGTTAATTTTTTGTTTTTAAAACTAGCTGCCCTTTGGTTTTTGCAAACATTTTGATGTTCAAGTCTGCTGTGTTCTTGCATTTAGCATGCTCAGCAAATCACAAATTTTATTCTGTGTGAATGACACATTATCTTCAAAGCATATTTTTCTCTTGCATTTTTCATGTACAGTTTACTACAGCTCAGTCTGGAAATATGCTAAATTTATAATAATGAATATTATTATGTATAATAGCAACAATTTAAAATATTGCCAGCACATACATTGACAAATATTTTCCACTAGAACCCTGGTCAATAATAATTTTCTTTTAAAGGCTACAAGCAATACCATCACAAGAGAGCCTGTTAGCAGAGTCTCTTGAGATCGCAAACACAGAAATGTGGACCAAAGTAATATCAGATGCTCACCAAAGTGAACTTAAAAATTCTCTACATTTGTTTGCTGACTTTCTGAGGAGGAGTCTGATTTACCCTTTAAACTATGTACTTGTCTCCCTATTTGTTTTCTTCTTTTTCTCTCTCCATTTGTTTATTTTTATCAGGAACCTCAGCTCTCTGTCACCCAGATAAATCTGAAGAAAGGAGAAAGAAAATTAGGGGGCTGAAGAAAAATGATCTGACAATTATAATGAAATTTCACAGTACGTTTACTGTTAAAATACTATCACAACACAAAACAAAAAGCGTAAACTCAGTAGCAGAACAGATATTACACCAATTACAATCACTATTTCTATCTTTAATTGGATGAGCATCTCTTTCCAAGTACCATTCCCCAAAGTGGGTGCAGAATTTCTTGGCTGCAGAGCCTCAGGTCTCAGTCCCCTCCAACCCTTGCTCCAAAAACCTCTAAACAGGAGCTGAAAACAAACCCTTCACCCTTTGCTTACTCATCCAACCTCAAGAGGCTGAGCAAAGCATCACACAGCAGCAAAAACACTGATAAACCAAAGTTTTGCCTAATTACCCCAAATTTTACTGGAGCTCATCTACAGGTAAAACCCCCGCGGTCCCCCTCACCCAGGCATGTTGGGTCTGACACCTCAACTGTGGCACAAGAATGAACTCTAAGAGATAAAAAAAAAAGATAAACAGATTTGCCATGGTGACAGTCACCATGCTGGGCGCTGGATCCATGCCCTCATTTCCGCACTTTTTCCATAGGAATTGCAATTTGCTTTGCCACAGAAATATATGAAGGGGTGACCTTTCACACTGGAATCATCCTAGGTCTTGAACAACTAAAGCCATGGATGACTTGCTCTGCATCTGACATTTTCAACACATATAAAGTTGCCACTGGGAGTTAAAAGCAAACAAGCCAGACATCCTTTAAAGCACACAGAACTTCTCAGACACATAATTCATATGCCAGAGAGACATCTTGAAGGGATCAGACTTTCCTTTTGCGACAAGGGAATGGATATTCAGGTAAAACTGAATGTGTCAAATTTCAGCCCCAATGATGGTGGCCACTGAGAACAAAAATGAAAAAGGAGGCATAAGACGATAGAAAAAAAATTATCTTGGCACATAAATACATCATAACTCATGCATAAATATAATTACTTTCAAAGAGCATTTTGCCTAATTGCTATAATTGTTATTTCAATTTTTTTTTTTCCTCAGTGAAAACTAAAAACAAATTAATATATAATTTATATCCAGATCTCCCCTCTGGATTAAGGTTGCTGCTCCTCCCTGGTATGTATCCTTACCCTCTGCATTCAATTAATTTAAGAAGAACAAAATCAGAAAGCCCTCAGTCTATTCCCATTTAACTTCACAAGGGGCAGATCTGGACACAGGGTTTTTTTTTTTAGAGTTAATTTTTCATAATTAGAATTCTGGTAGTACTAAGCAGATTGAATTCATTTTAGTTTCCTGCAAATATCTATTTAATAGAAACTGATGTAAAATGAAATGTCATTGCTTACAAGAAATGTATCAACAGCATGAAAATACTTCGGACTAATTTTCATGAAATACAGCAGTTTGCTCATTAAAGTGACAGAAATCAGATAGGGACAGAGTCCAATCTCCTCAGGAGCAGCTGCTGGAGCTGAGGCCTGCAGGAGAGGTCAAGGAAGGAAAGAGATGATGAGGGTGGTGGTCCTCTAGTGCAAAGCCATGGTAGGAGCTTAACTGCAGCTCCACGTGGCTCATTATATGTTTTTGCACTCTGGAAAAGGTGAGTTTCACTACTGGCATCAAAAGCAATTATTTTATCGTGGGAAAATGAGAGTGACTAAAGGCAAAATCGACTTGTTTGAAATACGCTTTGTAAGTAAAAATGACAAAATCTGCATTAAGAAAATTGAAATTTTAAAAAGGTCACTAACATAAAAAAATCCCCAAATCTGCCCTCTGCTTATGCCAGATTTCCTTGTGATGTATTGCAACCCAGTTTACAATTATGAGAGAATAATCCAATCCTATGCTTCTCCTTATACATCCCAAATTGGTAGGCTGTTTTGCCATCCTCAGAAGTAACTTTGAAACTTTAATGCCAGGCACCAGCATTAAAAGCCTCCCTGAAAATGGGCACTTGTGTCTGAAAACACACAAAGAAAAGATCAAAATGAAAATTAAAAGCAGATGCGCTTTATGTACTAAAAGGTTTTTCCACTTTGGTAAGTGGATTATAATGAAGTGTGGCACCATGTTTCATACAATTTATTAATCCTGTCCCACTTATTTACACTCTGAAACAGCATAATGATTTCAATGCTGGAGCACAGCCAAAATTCACATGCAGAAATAATTAAAAAGTTATGTGGAAAGATTGGTGGTAGCTGTTTTTTGAGGGGCTTCCAAAGAGACAGACGGACTTTTAGTTAACCAAAAGACCTAAGCTGAAGTAGACAAGACAAAGTGTGGAAGTGAACTCATTTTTGAAAGGGAGTAGAGACCTACAAAAAGATAATCAGAGCCTGACTTGCTCTCCATTACAGCTCCTCGCCCTGGAGAAGCTGGTACAGGAAGAAGACCTCTCTATATTAGTGCTGTTGCAATCAGGGAAACTCCATTTACCCAAGTTCAGATGTCTACACTGAGTAAAAGGGGAAATCAGACCATCAGTGTAAGAAATCCGCTATTCCTCCGCAGAAAAACAAAGTGTTGGTTGGCAGTTCCCTCCTGGGCACAGCAAATTCCTCGTGCCTCCAGGAGCCATCCTTACCCCTCACAGTTCCAAGGTAATGGTCCCTGAAGATGCTGAGTGACCCAGCAGGTCAGGAATACTTCCTTTAAAGTGGAAACACCACTGGGAGATGTACTCATGCAGAAAACGTGTTTTATTTATTCATTGGTGCACAATGCCCAGTTCATTTTATCCACTACATTTCTTATTCACTAACCCCTCCCTTTATTCCTCACCTGAAAAGGCTGTTTATACAGTGAGCAGGAAATCTAGAATCCAGTTTATTGCTATTATCTGGCAAGATGTACATGATGAAAAGATCCAATACCAATTGTCATTAAGTATTTCTACAGCAAATTCCTACTGTGGATAAGTGACTGCCAAATTCTGAGTTTATCACACTGTGAAGACATCCTGTGAAGTATCAGAGGGACGTCACTGAAATAGGAAGAAAATAGGAGGAGTTACCAGCACAAGTATGGTCAGAAAAATAATACAAAGGGGTGTAGAGAAATTGGAAGCAAAAATAAGAAACAAGCAGTAAAAATGCAGTTGGAAAAAATGCTACTGCATGTACCAAGGGAGAAATCCAAAATAAAGAGTTAACAAGGCACTGTACCAAAGCAAAATTTGGAAAGTATCACCGTTGAAAGAGACCTAGAAATATGAGGATAATCTGGATGTAAGAAGCAATGTGTCAGAGGAGAATCAAGTGCCAGTGAGACCCCTGGCTTGTTGTCTAGAAGCATTACACAGTGGGGCAGGCTGGAACAGCAGTGCTCTCTTTGTGCACTTCTTTCGCAGCCACACCTGGAATATTGTATGCAGTTCAGGCACTTCATTACTGGAAGATACAAACAAACTGGAGGAGTCCAGAGAAGTGGAACGGAAATGATTAGAAGCCAGAGGGACTGATTTACCAAGAAAATGTAAAGTAGCCCTTTACCTTCTCTGATAATTAAAGACCAGAAATAATAACTGGAGTTCAAGTCTCCAGTCATGTGCCTTCAGCCCTTTTGCCTTGGGCACCTAAGCATGTGCCTAGTCTTAAGAATACCGAATAGCTATAGATTTTTGACCTGATGAAGAGAATAAGATCAAGGTAAGGAAAAAAAAATTAGGCTACATGCCATCAAAATCCTCCCAATAATTAATTATGACTAAATGAGCTACCATAAAAGATGGAGATTGTGTGGCTTGAAATTTCACATTTTACTGCTGATAATGAAAAGGGTTATTCACATCTCAAGTTTATCGTCTGTAAAACAACAGGACTGTTCAATAAAAGCAGTTTTACCCATACAAGTCTTTGTCACAAACATATAAAGCACCAAGTTATTGCGTCCAGGTAAAGAGACACGACTAAGCAAACTGTGTAAGCCAGGTGGAATGGTTCTGCAAAATGACAAATTATATCCCAGTAGGAAAGTAACTGGATTAGCTTAGCTCCTCACACACTGACATTGCTGTGAAGTGATTTTTAGGAAGGCAGCATTTTATATAACTGTTGAGCTGTCAGCAGGGCTCTACTGAAAGACACTTTAAAAGTCATGTAGAGACTGCCAGAGCCTGATCCAGGGAACAGGTGATTACCCTTTACACAGGTTTTGCATGTGTTCTGGGGAAAAAACCCTCAAAGCAACCAAGCACCAAAAAACTAGCCAAAAAACCAGCAAAACCCAGCTGCAGGCAGCCTGAAAACAAGCCTGCTAGGATGCAGCTTGCCATATAATCTCCAAACAACATTCCAGGCCAACAGCCATGTTTGGGCAGACAGGATTCCCAAGCCCCTGTATCAGCAGGCGAGGCCACCTAGAAATGTCATCCTAAAGGTAACCCTGTGCCCCCACACCTCCACCTGAAACCCCTTCATCTGCCTTGGGATTAAAACCACTTCTTGATGCTCCAAATAAGCAAAGTTCATAGTTCTGCTCCAGAAAAATACCCTGGACAGATCCTTAGTCCATAAATGAGAGACAAAATAGAAGTTTGCAGTGTTTACTGGAAAGTCAGCATTTGTTACTAAAACTGTGCTGGTTATGCATACCTGAATAGCATGCTAGCTGAGGCTTTTGTTTATGCAAGCAATGCAACCTTTAAGTGACAACTTTTGCAATATTTTTATTATCTCAACATTTTTCTGCAAACTACATTTAGACTCATGGAATGAAATAAGAACAGCATTAAGTCAACAGGTCTCAGCTTCACTGCATTGGTGCCTTGATTTTACCTTATGATTTTTCTTTTTAATGGACGTTCTGCAGCACAGTTTTGAAGGTTTGGCAGAAGGTAAAATGACTGTGTGGTTGATCACTGCTTTGACTACTTACAAAGTCATACCTATAAGCCTGAGAGTTCTACTCCAGGGATTTCTTTTCTTTTTCTGTATAGTATATGTCAAAATGAATCTGCAAATTGGCTGAAATCTGTCAAAAACCAAATTATCATCAGTGAATATGGTAGGTATACATATAGTTAAGGTTGCCTGACACTTCTCATTTTAAGACCTCATTTTCTATTGCTTATGACTTTACCACACATTAGCAGTTAGGGCTGAAATTTTCCATGCTGTGTGTCAGCCTGAGGCTGAATATTATTTTGCGAGAGTAAAAATGTATCAGCTAGAAGCATGGAGCTTAGTGCAAAGTAAGTTTGTGAATAAGGGTAGGGAAGAACATGTTGGTTTTCTCCCGTGTTACATTTTTCACAGACATATCTGAGAAGCTCAAGAGCCTTCACACTTTGAGACAGACCCTTTGAAGCATCACTGCTCTGATACCACAGATGTGCCTTTTGCCATCTCATACATTATCACTTAAAATTATAACGGATCACAGTATAAAATACTGAAAAGTTGCAGTTTGTACGTGATATGATTTGCAAAGGTTTTGGTGGAGGTTGGCTGCCAACCTTCAAAGCTCCCTTCTTGCAAAGAGCACGGACCAGGGCAGAGGGTCTGAGCTGAGCTTGTGCTCCAGCCATCTCTTCCATGTGCCAGGCAATGCTTTGGCACAGCGACTAGGTGCAGAAAATCCCCATCACACTCTCAAGATGCAGCAAGGGAACAGCTTGGAGGAAAGAGGAATGAGGCACAGGTTGCAAAAGCAAAGGCAAGCAAAGAGTAAGGCAAAAAATAAATGTCTATTCATGCACTGAGCCTGACCTGTCACTCCCATAGCTTGATTTTTCTGACTGTTTAGCATTTTTAAAAAAGACTGCTCCCCAAGGAGGCAGATACATAGCTGGTTGGGATACAGGTCCTCATGTGAGGCAGCTGGAACAGGCATCCATGGCTCCCAGTTCTGCCTACAAGCTTTCATGGTCCCTGGGACTTGACTTACTGAGTCTTATCTCAGGGGCGAGCCCAAAACAGCTTGATGCCACCCTCAGCTGCTCTCTGTCAGCACAGGGAAATAAAGCTAGTGGCAGCCACAGAAACTTATGGATGTAAAAATGTCCCCAAAAAACTGTCCCCAGTAACCTGCTTGGCCCCCAGGTTACTGCGAACACCTACGTGGCCTCACAGTGCTCTGTCACGCTGCTGTAACAGAGGAGTGCTGCCCCAAGGGATGGATGTCCCACACACATCCCATTTCACCTCTCCCCCTTCAGCAAAAAACCTTAGAAAACTATGACAACCCTGGCTTGTAATTTACATTCTCTGCTTTTCTAAAACTTTGTAGAAAGAGGAAATGGGGGTTCAAGATCCTAACCACTGAGCAGAGGACCATATCCCACACCCTACAGCCCTGCAGCGTAGGCTGGGAGGCAGAGTAAGCACACCCCACAGCTGAAGGGAGAACGACAAACGAGGGTTGTCGCTCCCAGGACATATTCCCTGCTCAAATACCTCCTGCACAGGTAGTGGGCAACTTCTGCACACATTGCCGTGGGTGCCACTGGCCAGCAACGCCACTCACGCCAGCAGCTGGCCTGACATCCCATGTATGTGAGGCCTGCACAAACCACAACCAGCAGTAAAACTACGGACTCGAGAAAAAGAAAACTCAAAATATCCTTCAGCGTGAATTTGTGACCCAGCATCCATCAGGACCTGCAAGTAAGGGTTACTCTGGCAGTTGCTGTATCTGCACACAGAAATTAAACTATGGTGTTTAGAAGGGACATGGATTACTGAGCCATAATCAAAATGTTTGGCCTAGGGAATTCCAGTGCCGCATATACACGTTGCACTGCGGCTGCAACACCCTCCCGAAGCAGGCTCTGCCAAAGAGAACAGTGTTTTCCCACAAATATGATTACACTGACTTTAATTAGGTAACTGGCTCAGTGGTTTTGATTGTTTCAATTGGGTAAGCACGTGACAGGGATTGATGTATAATTAAAGATGAATTTTAAAGATAAGCGTTCATGCTGAAGTGGTGGAGCGGACACATTTGTTGCTGCCCAAGGACGAAAGAGTAGAAGTACAAGTGGGAAGAGCTCCTCTCTCCACTCAGCCAGTGATTGCTGACCTCTGTTTTTCATTATTCCTAGGAAGTGGTCAGTTAACCCTCATCATGAAGCAATAAACTGTGACAGAGAGTGCTGATTAATGCGCTGCTCCCCAACAGGGTCAGGCAGGAGGAGAAACCCACGGTGGGCTTCTGGCAGTTTTAAATGGCCATTAGTTATAGTTGTGCAAAATGGAATTAACCCAGCTAATCGAGCACTGAGCAGCCATGCTTCTGCTGAGGTCAAGGGTTCCCAGGAAACAAAAGGTACACTATGTTTACATACAGGGAAAAAACATCTAAAAAGCTCCCTAAAAAAACCTAAACCCTGACAAGCTGATTAATAAAGTGGAATACTTACAATAAATTTGACTAAATAGTGAATAAACGTAATACCTGCACTGTACATATTAACTGAAGGAAAGTCCAGAGTATAGGACAAAAGAAAAGCAACAGATTGCCTTCAGCAGCCTACTAAAACATGCTCCAGGATAACTGCGGCACTGCAGCAGGTGGCCCTGTTTAGATCCCTGTCCCCAAAATCCTTCCTGACTGCCCTCCCCTCTAGACAGGTTTGCTATTCTGCCTCTTCACAGGCTCAGCCACATGGCCCCTGTGTCCCTCAGGCCTGGCCTGTCACACATATTCCTCACATTCCCAAATCTGCTGTTTGTAAACCCTTCTCCCGTAAGACCCAGAGAGCTGAGGGAGCACAGAGAGCAAATGGTTAAAGCCTGGCAGAAGGTCACAAGCTAAACATGCACATGCCATCTCAGTCTGTGACAAAGACATGATGGGCCTCAGCACCAGGGCTATTTTTTGAGCAAGTATCTTCCTCTAACTTTAAATTTAATCTTCCTTTATTAGTATTGGCATGTGCCACTGTAAGGTGTGACCTCCATGTCTGGAACAGGAGAACTGTTTTTGCTGTGGCCTGCTCTGTGCCCCTCGCCAGATGCCAGAGGGCCTCCTCCCTTCTTTTCCTAAGCTTTTGTTTCTGATTGCAGCTGAAATCTTACATTTGTCCCACAACTGGATGGAAATAATTTAATTCTAAGGATTTCCCTATTTTTTTTCAGTTGACAACCTTCGTTCAAAGTGAAGCCTCCAAGAAATTCATAGGCATACTGATTTCAGGATTAAAGATTGCATAATCCCCATACTGCACCTGCATATGGATTTTGGATTAGCCCCACTTGCAGTATCTGGCAATACCTCAGATCCACCTTTCCCTGTGGAATCTGAGTGGGCACTTTGGGTTGTAGAAGCACACACAGCATTTCCCACCTTATTCCTTGTGGGAAACAGGTGTTCCTGCATCGTGAGCTAGTTATGGAAGGCTTCAAGGGCACAAAGAATGGTGACAATAACAAGGACTTTCTCACTTTCTTAGTGGAATGGGAATAGGAAATACAGAGAGTGTGAGAATGGCAATAGGAAGGGCTAAAATGAATTTCAGAAAGATGATACTGTCCTTCAGTTTTCTATTTCTGGAACATTTTCTAACTCAATGGAAAAAGGGATGCTCAAGTAAGCAAATTTACCCAAATGCTGTTCAAAACTCCTCTGCTGCTCAACCCTCTTTTGTCTCATCACAGAGCTTTTAGCATGTACAAATACATATGTTTTGCTTGTGCTTTTATGTCCTTCATTTTTTCTTAAGCTTTCCATGAAGGATCTTTTATTATTAAATAGTGAAAGAGCTCATCCTTGTCATATTTCCTCTTCCTACTTTGAAATTAACAATTTACAAGGAATAATTGCTAGGTATTCTTTCTAAATTTCTTACACGGAAGTGGATTCCTTCATGAAATAGAAGGGCAGCAAGAAAAGATGAAGCTCAGTGTAAACCACTGTGTCCAAGTGCTTGCATTATTTTCCAGCACCATAATTTATTTTATAAAGCTGTATGCAATGTTGCTGTATTAAAATATAGTGTGCTTGACAGATTGCCTGCTGCTCTACATTCAGCACAGAGTTACCTGCACGATGACAGTGCAGAAGTATGGAATATGAAATACTACTCATAGTTCCCAGGGCTCTATAAACCACTTGAACATCTAGAATTAAACTGCCTGGCTGTTTATATCTTGCATATGAAGCCATTAACAAACACCCTCACTCAAAAGAAATGAGTGTACAACCTGATAGTTTCAGGAATATGGTGCTATCACTGTAGAAACACTCTCTTCCTGTTATCACTAAAAAGACTGCAAGTAAAAGGCTTATTTTTTAAAGTAGGTTAGTGTCTTTTCATTCTCCTTTTTTAATTTTATGAATAGTTTAGTATGCCAGTGCACACAACCTAAGAAGTACTTATTATTATTTTTTCCCAATAGTCCATCATTATCATTCTGTTGTATCAGAGAAAATTAGCACCTATCACTTACATAATTTCAAGCAGTATTGTTAAGAATGGAATTTGCATGCACGATATGGTGTATAGCCTAACACAAGTCCATTTGTTAAGTCCACGTGGTAAAATGAATGAATAAATAATTGAATGCTTAGCTCCAAATATATAATTATTCTTATAAAAAAAAAATTTGGGCACGAGTCTGTGAAATACATATAATAACACTCATCTACAGCTAAACAGCCAAGACAAAAAATGTTCTTTCAGAAGTGGAATGATATAGTCAGATTTCTAAAATGCTTATAAGAAACTTGCATAAATGCCCAAGTTTTGAAAGTACAGAACTATTGCACTTCTTCCCCATAGGCATTAGCTTTAAATTAAAAAAGCTGTTCTAGCCTAATCAAGAAGAGGCTTATCAGAAAACTTGTGCAGAGCATGCAAAAGGTTTGTAAACCTTCAAACAACAGTTTGGATTGTTCCTGTTCAAAACCCTTCCAGCTCGGTTTTTCAGCCCTGCTTCCTACACACAGCATCGTTCAGTCCTCCCTGGGAAAGCAATGTTACCTTTTTTAACACCACCCCTCACCCTGCTCTGGAATCAGCCTGGCTGCTGTGATGGTGTGGGAATTGTTTGCCGTATGTCCCCTTCCACCTCACGGACCACATCAGTTTTTTGCTGCGTGAGGGAGCAGGTTTTGCAACAGCGAGTTCCAAACGTCAGGTCCGGTCCTCCTCTGTCCTGGAGAGCACCACAAACTGATTTCCAGAGGAAGTAAAATAAACAGGCAGGGTACAAATGAAGGAAATATACGCTAGTTCTTCTGCCTGGTAGCCCAAAATGAATGCTAATACACCACGAATGGCAAATGAGTAGGGAAAATGCCACTATTCTGGGTACAGTTTTCAGCAAGAATCAAGAAGAATTAAAGGCAAATAAAATGAGATGTAAAAATCTGATACAAATGCCTTAAACCTTTTCTGGAAAAACGTGCAAAATGTTAAATTTCAAGAATAAAAAAATATTCAAAATATTTACCAGAATATTCAGTAACATGCAAATGGCAATGCCTTTTGTTGGCATCTTGCAAGAACAATCCAAAAGTTTTAAAGAAGCACAATTTTCTTCAAAACCACCATTACGCTCTTTTTCTGTAATATGGACATCACATTGTGTTTTAAAATAATGTATCTGTCTTTCTATTGCAGAAACTTCCCATTTTGGCATTTTTCTCACCCTGTGACTTGTCAGCCTACGTTCTGAATCTCTAGAATAAATTTCTAAACCATAACCTTTCCACACTTATTTTCTGAGGCATTTATGTAGCCCTTTTGAGTTTCTTCAGACATTCTTTTCCAGGCAGGAGGCACTGAGTAGTTTCATTAAACAGAAAAACCTACTGCCTAAAGCAGTAATTCCATTACAGCTTTTTGCCCTTGTTACTGGTCCTCTGGCATTGCCATTGAAGAAAATCTGTAGATGGACCTTTTATAAAGTTGCAATTTAATAAATCAGGAAAAAAACCAATCTGTTAGGAAGACTAGAAGGATGCAGGTGTCATTTCAGTCTTTAAGAAGAGCAAGAATACATTTTTTTTTTAATGGAGAGGATGGTCAAACAGGTTGCCCCAAGGAGTTCCCACTAATGGAAGTATCAGCATGTACTAGAGAACATGCATTACAGCCTTCCCAAATTTACTCCAGTCAAATGGTTTAGGCACCTATTGAGCACCACCATTATTCATGTTTCCTGCACATGACTGCATCCTAGGAAGCTTGCTCTGGCTGTTGCTGCTGAACAGGTAAGACATCTTAGACTTCCCAACAACTCAAAACCTGAATTCTGATCTAACTCTTCATGTCTCTCACTGCATTATGTCTTACTTCTGTACCCTTGGCCCTGCCTTGTCAGATCTCTAGCTTATCCTGGGGACAATGTGGATGGTGTTTTAGGATGAATCAGGACTGAAGTCAAAAGGACTCTTGTCCTTGAAGTCCACATTCACATGCTACTGAGAACAAAGTACACAAATGATTACAGAGATTTAAAGAAGAAAGAGAGAAAGGGACAAGAAAGAAAGTCAATGCATAAGATAGGTGCCCTGAAGAACTGTCATCTCCTTTGCCATGGGCTTACTTTATAATAATAAGCAAGAAAAAATACTAATTATCCTCCCTGTTTCCTGAATATCCAACTTGCGATCCAGAGTCTGATTGGCAGTGGTTTAAGTGACCATAGCTGTAAGTTAAATCAATAGAAACTGCACTCTGGACATACTAAGAGCTATAAAATGCCAAGTACTTGGACCCTGAGGTCCTAAATATCATAAGTCATGAATCCCAAATCAGTGGGTATGACTGAGCTTAATCTGTGCCTTATCGCCTCAACTGTAAAATAGGGGTAATAACTACTCATCTCATAGATTAAACAATGCTTGTGAAGCACATCAATATTAGTGAAAGCACCACAAAAAAAGCTTTGTAAGAAATGAGAAATTATGTATTCTGAGCAAGAGATTCTTAGTAATCAGCAGTGAAGGTACAGGACCGTACATGGGGCAACAAAAAGAATATAAGATATTGAATAGCTGCTCATTAATTGAACACCATCCAATCTCTTCAATGAACAAGGCAGAGGTGTAATGGAAAAAACTGTATGGAACTGTGTTATTAAGGCTGAATTAGGAATCATTACATGCAGTGCAGATGAACAAAGAGGCAGGCCACTAACGTTCATTACTTTCATACTTAGTGAAGATTTCAGAAACTTGATTTTTCCCCCCCACCACCCAATATATTTTAAAAATAGCAAACTTAAAACCAATCAGCTCAAACCCCTGAAACCCACCACTGCACCTAATACAAGAAACCACCAAGGAGCAGTAACTCTAAAATGGCTGTTTCTACTTGCTCTTAGCATAGACAAGGTACATACAGAAGCCAAACATCATCATCACTCTTGAAATAAATGGGAACGGACTGACTAACTCATGTTCCCTATTTTAGGGCCCTGAATTTGGCAACTCAACAGTGAGAAATGGTACCAAATAATTTTGTAGGTTAAAAATAGGTAACATATTTTTGGTCCAACAAAATTTTCTCTCCTTAAACAATAAGGATCTGTGGGCTTCAATGCTGACCATGGGCCATTATCGCTTCTAAAAAACCCAACAAAACTGCCTCTGTTGAAGTCTAGACTTCAAATCTCACAGAGATACTCCCAAACTTCAACAACCTAAAACTGTGCTCCAAAAAAAGGATTAAATCCTGGCTTCATTTAAGGCAATGGGAGATTTGCCATTACCTTTCCCACTCTATTTATAACCGAGATGCTAGCAGATGCCTTGTTCCCTCTGTCTACAACAGACAGATCTATATGTACATTTTCTCTCTTTTTTTTATTCTTTTTTT
>VZRH01003522.1:889335-974875 GCA_013397555.1 Urocynchramus pylzowi
TTTTTTTTTTTTTTTTTTTGTCTCAAGACTGTTTTCCCATCCCCTTATTTAAAATAGGGTTAGGAGGCACAAAAAGATGCGCTGTTTCTAGCCTTATATAATTATTTTCCAGTTTTATCTATTAAGAATTTCTTTCAGCCACAACACTGCAAAATTTCTTATCTCTAACACTGGAGTGCTGAAGGTCCCTTGCAGGATTATCCCCCTTTGGCTTTTAACTACTCATCCTGAGACTTGAAGAGCCTTTTCAGGTTTGAAAAAATTTTCAGGAACTTAAGGGTTATAGAAGGGAAGTGCTATTTGGTCCTAAAGGTGAAAACTATAGCACTGCTTCTAGAGGCTGCCGAGGCAGGCAGAGAACAGCGTAATAAAGTAATATCTCTTAAGAAGCACTACTATACCTGAAAGGAGCTAAAGCATCTTATTAAGGATGTTTTATGATATTTTGTATGTTTTATGCTGTTAGATACAGATCTTGTCAATATATTTCTGTCCAATTGCAAATTCCAATTTAAATGTCCGCTGATGCTTTATTTATCACTTTAGTTGTATTGTATCAGGCATTACAAAACAAAACAAAAATACCCCATCAGCAAAAACCTGATGGTACCCAGGGGGGGTACCTGGGCCTTAGCTGTGTAGGATGGGGTTCTTTCCAAAGGACTTCACTCTCCTGAACTTTTTTTTTAACCCAAAATGAGAAAAGTCATTGCAGGAGACAAACAGTAATCGGCTAGCATAAATACAAAGAAATTATGGCTTATGCAAGATCTAAACACTCTGCATCCATTTCTAAAAACTGAAGTTCTGTACTGCTGTGAAGATCTAGTCATTCACCACCATTACAAATGGAATATTCTAAAAACGTATTAGCTAGTCCACCCTCTCTATTACTCACACTTCCTCCATTTTCAGAGTCAGTTGAAGTCTCTAGCCTCACCAGGATACAGCATTAACCAAAAGAGACCTCTTTGGTTTATCATTTACTATCACAGAGAACTAAATTATATCATTGGCTACTTCTCTTAAGAGGAATTTCAAAGTAGGTAGTTAAATCCTTCTTATTCTTTTGAGGAAAGTGCCCCCACAAAAGTCCCTCTTTTTTGGTGGTTTACAGCATTCTCAAAATAGCAAACTAACTAATGGGATTTTTACCCATTTACTCTTATTTCAGAACAGTTCTTAGTTCAAAATAAATTCTCCTCCCTCTCAGTTGTCTATTCCTCAACTGAGATATTTATAGACAGCAATCATGTCCCAACTCAGATTCTTTTTGGATAAGCTAAAAAAAGCCAAAAGCATTCAGTCACCTGACATAAGATAAAGTTTTATTTCCCAGATCAGTTCAAAAGCTCTCCTCATGTGTTTACCTGACTCTGAATCAACCTGTCTTTAATATGCTGGTGACCAAAGTACACTCAACACTCCACATAAGCATTCCCAGCATCACTTATACCATGACAGTGTGAATACTTCCCTGATAGCTTGAAGTACTTGGTGCATCTGAATTTTACACATCCATTTTGTGCAACTGCACTACGTAAGTGGCTCAGCCAACTTGGAACTACTACCTAGAAGATGAATTTCCCAGGAAGCACCCCGTTTATCTTTCCTATAGGAAAAGAGATCCATTCCTTTTTTAAGGAAAAGGCAGTTGACATATTAAGAAAACACTAAAACTAATGGCCATTGGAACATTTGTTAGCCAAATACTTGTGGCTACTTTAAATCAGCATGCACTGACAGGGCCACCCCCCCCCTCCAGGAAGACTCTGACCTGCTGGGATGCTACCCTTTGATGTATTAAGAAAGAAAACAACAACAAATTACTGCAACTGAGTTCCCTGTCACATCATATGAATGCCAAAATTTCCCTGCTCTTAACAGGATGTAGAAAGTAATCATTAAAAGTCTGTATGGTGCTTGAATTTGTGGCAAAGGAAGGCTTCTGCCCAAGATAAACCAACCTTACCACTGCATCCATGTCCCATTTACTGGGTATCTGTGCTTGGGCAGGATGGCTATCACCTACTGAGTATATTATTTTACAGATGAAGCAGGCTAGAAATTAATATTCATAAAACAAAGAATGAAAGAAAAACGACAGAATGCAGGAGAAGAATAGTTGCGTGCGGCCCTGCGTGTGCGTTTTTCAAGGCTAGACAGCTGCCCGTATTTCAATTCTCATACTCATCTATCCCGCTCCACAGCAACACCAGCTCACACAGTAAATAAGTTACCCTCAAAAAAAAAAAAAATGCAAATGTTGGGAAGTCTTGGGGGAGGG
The DNA here is from genome assembly GCA_013397555.1 of Urocynchramus pylzowi. Taxonomy (NCBI): domain Eukaryota; kingdom Metazoa; phylum Chordata; class Aves; order Passeriformes; family Fringillidae; genus Urocynchramus; species Urocynchramus pylzowi. Next base: position 891,623 of record VZRH01003522.1, read on the forward strand.
AAGAAATTATTAACACTTTTGGAAAGGAATGAATGCAGATTTTCAGCTTCCTTGATATAAAATATTTTTTGTATCATTTTCACAGCTATTAACCAACTTATGTTCTTTGTGGCACTGCAGCTGCTAAACCCACTCATTCTGTGCTTGTTTTCAAAGCAAGGCACTCCGTCACCTTGATGGTTCCCAAATCTCCCCCCTCCGATCTGAAATGCTACCACATTATGCTTGGTCCCCTGGTGTTCCACTTCACATTCACCTGAATGCAAACAGCATTTCTTACTGAACACTGACAGTGTTTTCCATACAGGCCATGTATTCCAAAGAGCCACAAGGAAAGATTTTCCTCATGTTTCACCTCTCCCCAACTTTAAAATATTCAGTTGCAATTTATGTTAGACCCTTTATCCGTTTTGGTTTTGTTTTTTTTTTTTTTTCTTATGTCTCAACTCTTGCTGCTTGGGGTTTATTTTCTCCTTTTTGGGGTCCCATTGCAAATTTTTTTAGCACCTTCTTCCTACCAGTCTCCTCAACTCCAAGCCCATAGTAGGTAAAGCCAGCCTGGAGAAGGAATGAAGACTTCATTTCACAGGGCAATACTGCCTGCCAGAGCTAAACCCAGGAAAAGTTCTTTTCTATGTATCTATAAAAGCATGGAAGGCTGGTGGCAGCTTCAAAACCTATAATGTCTTAATTATTTAAATTTTATTTTACACCTATTAACCATAGCATATCAAGTACGAGTAGCAGCTGCTACATGAATTTGACCAGCTCACTTGCCCTCAGCAGATCACCCATCTGCTTGCTCTTCACCTAATATTTCTGTTTGATAGGTTGTAAAACAGATTCTTGCAACAGGTCAGGAACAGAGTCAATTTCAAATCCCACATAAAAATTTCTATGAAAACATATGGACATCTATACTGAGTGATGTCAAATTTAGAGAGGCCATGAACCTTAGGAAAGTGGATAAAAGGAAAATTGCAGCCTGTTATGGAAAAACACTGACTCCATTACAGTGAATGAACAGAAGAGTGGAGAGTGAAGAACTGTATGTATAATTAATTATAGTAATACAGACCTACAAAATTCATGGCTGCACACACTGCAAAATGGTGTGCAAAACGCCTGTTATGTGTCAATTTCAGTTTCATACAGCATAAAAAGTATTGCTTTTTTAAATGATCAATACAGTGAACTTTCCTGTTCACCCACAGCACTCTATAAAAAGTTATGCTAATTAGGCAAATAATATGTTAGCATTTCTCATACCTTGACAAGTTTTCCACTTCAACTGAAATGAAAACAAAAACCAAAAAACAAGGGAGGCACAGAGAGAGAGGCTTTAGTTTATCTTTCACTAGGGCCTATAAAGGCTTGGGAAGTTCTTTCACTTATAGTGCATAGGAAAAGCACCTGTTTTTGAAAAAATAGGTAGGATTTCTTTGTTCCTACACTTCTCGCTTAGGGGCACAGCAGGTTTGCAACACCCAGGAGGCATCAGATCATACTGAAAAGTTTCCTCCAGCCAAATTCTCCCTCCACTCTAAACTGGAAAAAGTTCAGGTGAGAAAAAAAGCCCCACAACCCTAGAAACTTCTGTTGTTGTGCTTGTGTTTTTACTTCAGAGCTGAAGAGAAATCTATTTTTTTAACTTAAAATTGATAAACTAGCTTTAAGGTTAACCTTCTGGAACAGAAATCAAGAGCAGAATCTGATCTTTACTGAATTATCCCATCTTTGTATTTTAAAAGAAGGACAAGCTTCTCTATAACTGATCCAATATAATTTTTTAATGCTCCCATTTTAAGTAGCCAAAAATCTCCAAGAAAATATGCAAAATAAATTAAAGGAAATGGTCATTTCTGCTGTAGTCTTTAGCACCATATGGAGATGAAAAAATGCTTTCCTTTCTTCTTACTTCCAAGCCAAAGGAAGAATAAAGCAACTTACGAAACAATATACATTTTGATTTAGCAGAGATTACCTCATACTTGTCTGGAACTTGAACATATAAAAACTGAAAATGCAAAGCATAGGCAAGAACAGCTATGATTTCTGACTTCAAGCCTGTTACTCTCCTTAGAGAAAGATGCTTCAGTGGAAAAAGAGAAGACAAGCCTGGCCAGGTGCTTTAGGTTCCCTCACAGTACAATGTATTTTCAGCATATGACTCTATTTTGATCATAAATTCAAGTTCAAATGACTTTAGGATTGGCCATATCTGTAATTGAGGAAAAACCCCATAGAATAAAATCAACCTATGTAAAAATGTATTCTAAATGTATATACCTTAACTTTTGTTGTGACACCATTTACCAACACTTTTACAGTCCAAAGATATTTAATGTTTGCAAGGCAGATCAAATTTATGTTAATGACAAAATCACGTTTCTTCATACTAGTCGCCTGTTCATCAAGTCAGTCATCAAAAGGTCTGTGCCTACTTGATACTATCCTACTTGGATAATTTACAGCCTTGGATTTAATGTCATCTGAAATTACTTTTGAAATTTTACCAATAAACCCATTTTAATACTTTTTTTGGTCTACAGCTCTCCTTCTCCTAAATCCATTAGACATTTTCTGAAAGTTCCAAGATATGGTTAACTGGGAATACAATTACCAGATTTATAATTTGAAATGCAAACTTTACTCTCTTTGTTCTTCTTAGTTCCTTGGGCTTAAATTCCAATACAGTTGTTATTTTTTGTTATAATCTCTCTGGTTTTGTAGGATTTTAGAGGAGCCTGAAGGAATTGGCAGTCAATGGCTGTTCATGGTGTGCTGACAATGTTAGCAATTCCAGCTGAGACCCAAAAAACTGGGTAGTGTGCTGAGTTCTCTCTCTCCAAATCCCTCTTTTCTCTGTTTCCATGCTTTTTGACCCAATTTGTCTCCCCACTTCGGAGACTGATAGAAGAGCTGAGTTGGAGGAGACCTTTAAAGGTCCTTGCAAAGAGAATGGACATTGTCAACTGAGGAACGTTTAGTGGATCATGAAAGAAACGTGTGTGTCCCTGTGCTACAAATATTTAATTGTTTCAATTATTTCAAATAGGAAACATCAGGAAGAGGTGTTTTATTGGTCCTGCTCCCAAATGAAAAATTTATGATGGCTCTACAAGAAACCTCTTGTTACAAAACTACCTACAAAAACTTTTATTTATATGGATTGTGCCAGGATGTTTGAAGCCAATATGTGTGTTATGTTTTTGCTATGCCCTTTTGGGGCCAACACTCTTCAATATATAAAAGAAAGTGCAAGCCAAGACAAAATTTCAGTGTCTGCCTAGCAACAATGCTACTGGTAGCATCAAGAGTTCAGTCATGTGGATACCAGGAAGTCTAGACAGTGTTCACATACCACTGGGAGGTATATGTATCTTACTATAATGAATCTTAAAAATGTATTTTAAACTAATTTAAAAGACATCAAATTTTCAGGGATGACAGGGTAGCTTGCTCTTTAATTTTTAATTTTTTTTTGCTTAACTTGCAAACTTTCATTAATTACTGATCAGTTTTAATTACATTTAAAAAAATGTCTTTCTATGCCTGATCAGAGAGTAATCCTTTCCTAATAATTTTGGCTTCTGAGGCTTGAAAACACAGTCTTGCTGCTCTGTTAACTCCTAAAGGGATTCCTTAGTAATTTTTCATAAATTCCTGCAAATCTTGATGGGAACATCCATCATACTATGCTGGAATGGTCAACAAAATAGATGTAAACGTGGACAAATAGTACCTTGAAATTACAGTGATTCAAGACAGGAGAGGACGCTTTCCTGGGAGGCAGGAAAGGAGGAAAGGAAGACAACAGAAGGTGCTGTCACTTCACACATTATGTTCAGGTATATGGAAAGCTTCACCATCACCACCACCCAACCAAAAAACATCTTCTTGTGATTTAGGGGTCAGCTCAGATGTGGATGCCTGAAGAGCCATCCATGATGTGGTGTGGAAGTACATGTATGAAACCACTCAGCCAAAAAAAAGGAAGGATTTCCAGTTCATGTATTATATCAAGCAACTAAATGCTCAAGAAGAAGTTGGGGAATGAGGACATCAAGGTCAGCTACTGCATAACTGTAAGAGAAGACGTTTTCAGCACGGGGAAACCTTTTCCATGTCCTTATAACTTTGGGAAGTTAATTTCAATTAGATTGACACTTTTGATGATAGATAGATAAATAGATTGATAGACATTACACGAAGTCTTGACTTCAGTGACGCACAAGCCCTCCAGGTCTATTTAACAGAGAGCTAAATCCTTATTGCCATCAGAAGTGGATTTAATGATCACAGAAGAAATTAATCATACCCCACACTGCCTCACTCTTCTCAGTGTACAAGCTAGACACATATTAAGAACTTTTTCTTTTTCTCCTAGGTTTTTTTCATAAAGATAGCTACTTACTGATTTATCTTCTACTTCATCTGTGTTTGTAAGAACATTTACTCATCAAGAAAGACTTCCAGAAACCTATATGGTATTTATGCCCTCTGCATGCCATGAACTCTTATTATCAGATATTAAAAACCTTTAATCCACTTGAAGAAGTTGCTTACAAAGTCTGTAAAGGTCACTCGACATTTTTTTTTCCCATATTAACAACATAGAATTTTACCAACAGCAGAAAACACATAGGAAAATTTATATTTCTTAAAAAAAACCAAAAGAATAGATTTTGTCTTTTGTATTGATATTTTTTGGTTTGTGTTTTCTTACCTTCTACTGCTCTCTTGAAGAAAACTTTACAGCTGCCACATGTAACCACCCCATAATGACATCCAGATGCCTCATCTCCACACACCAAACACACTTTGGAAGGTCTTGAAGATCCAGTTGATACACTTCTCAATGAAGAGCTGGAGTGAAAATGATCAAACAAAACAAAACAGCTATGAATATTTCAAATCACAACAGCCATAATACAAAGTTCAATTAAGAATTTATAACAGGTATATTGCTCAAGGCACCTAACAATTAGGAAACCACAACACTTTCTGGCAGTGCCTAGCTGAATACATGGATTGCTTTAATTAGTAAGTGCAATATTTTTATTGTCTGTTTTAAAACACCCATAATATATCAATGTTAATGTGAGAAGTTACCACAAGGGCAGTGGAATTTATTGGTAGCAGATGATTAAAACTGAAAAAAAAAAAAAAAAAAAAACAACAAACTAACAAACCATTCCAGCAGTAATCTGGCAGCTACAAATTTTCTTTCTGTTTCTTTATTTGTTTGAAGCCTTCACAGCTAACAAGGAAGGAAAGCTATAAGGCCATCTCATGAAGCAGAGCAGCAAGGTGGTATGTACTCCCCTGTATGTGCTCCTGCTTACATGCAGTAGTTCATGAGCTTATTTCTGATATACCTGCAATTTAGCAGCTTACTTCCCATGTAGTTTTGAAGCCTTTGTACATTCTGCAAGTGCAGAAGATCCTCCCATATGCCTGTAGGTGCCAGAAAAGCAGCACTGGAGGTTCAGACCATCCTGAAGTTTTGTAGAGCTATGCACCTTGCAAGCCTGCTTCAATCATCTACCTCTGTCTTAAACTACAGGGCACCTTTAGGAAACATTTTCCACTGGCAACTCTCAAGGACAATGCTTTTCAAAAACAAATCACATTTCCTTATCCTGTGGGTTTCCTCCTTCCCTTCTTCCCCCAGGAACTGGAAATGCCACCCTAATGCAATGAACATGCTTGGAGAAACATGCCAGATTCTGAAGGAGATGAAATCTTTGGATCTCTCCCATGTCTCCATGGGCTGGAGAGAGTATCTCCTTCCACAGAGCCTCTCTTCTCCAGGTAAACATGACCTCTTGCCTTTCTTACATGTTATCTCTCTGAACACTGCCAAACAACTACAAAAACAACCCTGAAAGACTTCCCACCTGTTGGGAAATTATCAGGTAGCTCAAACTGCAGGTCACAGGCTATTTGTCCATCAGCCACTGGGAAACAAAGTCCACAGGAAATATAAGATAATGAGCTTGCTTAACACCCAAAAAATATGAACCCTTTGCCTTTTTCCAAATTTCTAACTTCCTTTAAAGATGTATGCAGAGGCCAAGTGATTTATCCACAGGGCACAGTTCAAACGTCACTCCAAATGAGGGACCACAGCTCCCCTGGCCTACAGCTTTACTGCAACACCAAATCTGAATGTCTGCTTAAATGATAGTATTCAGATGTTAATCAAAATGTTCCAAATATTATTTCTGCTCTTGTCTGCTCACTAGTCTGTTAGATTTACTAGTTTTAGTCCTTGTGCTATTTATACTCTCATTACATAACACCACACTACTTGATAATTGCTAGGTGATGGCATTAGCTCATCTGTTAAGAGAGAAAGCCTTACCAAATCCATGTTAAATTAAGTTCTGCGTGCTCCAGTCACAGTCATACCTGCACACGCTACATTAATTTACCCTCAGGAAAAGTAACTTTTCCAGGATTTGCCAAGGCTATGCTGGTATTCAGCTCTGATATGTTAAGGCAAAGAAAAGGACTTTCTCCCTCCAGCATGTTCCATACTGTGTGAAAAAAAATTAGACCTCCCTTTAAACAAAATTCTTCAAAAGGTGTCTGCTTTCTAGAGAAAATGCCAATAACCTGGAAAACTCACCTTGAAAATTCTCTTTCTTTCATTGCAAACATCAGTATTTTGCCTGAAAAGGGAAACATTTCAATTCTGACATAAGACCAAAATGTCTCAGGGGATTTTTAATTTTGATGCTGCATGTTCCCATTTCTTCATAAGACTGGCAAAAACTTTCCTAGTCTTTCTACCTTGAAAGAGGTCAGTGTATTTTTTTTTAATATCAAAAAAAGAGGTAATTTTATTAGAGATCTTTTCCTGTAGAGAAATGGAGGTTTCCAGGGTATCACAGCAGTGTGCATGATTTTTATTTTTATATATATGCACGCACATGCTTCTCTATATATACATACTGCATATATATATGTAATTATGTGTTATTTTTAGTTGGAAATAAATTGTCATGTAGGATTTGCAGAAGGTGGGAGAATCTTTTTTTAGATGCAAGCTACCCTACAAAATTGCACTTTCACAGAATTATTAGGTTAAAAAAAAGTCAGCAAGACACATTAAGACACCAGTTGATCCACGACTATTATTAAATGCCTACCTAAGATGCAATCTATAGCATATTTTATACAGTGCTCCTCTCCACTGAAGACTTGAATACAACTGTAAGGTAGAGCCTGACAACAAAGTATGTATTCAGCTACTCAGACACAGCATCACAGGTGGAAACTTAGCATTCTGGAATTAAATCGAATTAACTCGTCCTTTTATTCAGTTTAAAAGTGGAATACGCTAAAACACAGATGAGGCATTTTCATTCTTAACAGGAGTATCAAACATGGAGTTGTTCTCAAATACTTTACTGCAAAGAATCATCGGTATTTGCTGTTGGTACTTCAATCTCCTCCAACTTGTGCCAGCTCTGGCTATGATTGCCTTCAGTGAACAATGTTGGGGGTTTTTTTTAAATCTCGTATGTTCTCTTTCACCCATGCTATACCAGATTATTTGCCAATTCAAAATGCTATTTTAATACCTCAAACAAAGGTAAAGTGGTGCAAATAAAAGGCTGAGCCCAAAAATATGCTCAAATCACAAGCTAAACCTCAGGATAACTCGTTCTCTCCATGGAAGCTTTTCTTTCCAAACAGGGCACACACAGATGGTTGTACCTTTTCCTCCTAAATCTCTCTCTTTTCAGGCTGTCATCCCTTTCCTTAGTGACCACTGTGAAAAATATCTGACTGATGAGGAACCTACCCCTTGGCCTTTACTTCAAGGCCAGACATCCTGTGTTAATGACATGAAAAGACTTCATTTATTCATCACTTTCATTAAACCAATTCTTTTTATTAATCATTATAGCTCTCTATTCTATAATATACACAGGCAGAAAAACTAAGCTAAACCCCCACACACTGAAATGACTTCTCATGCATGCTCCAAGTTAAATATTTCACTTAGCATTAAATTTCCACAGCAACATGCCATAAATTTTTGCCCAGTAAAAATGCCTAATGCAAACTGGCAAGTGGGAAAAGTTACAGGCAGGTAACACTTAATAAGCAAAATATCAGTGTTAAATTCAGTTGATTATAACAGAGATATCAACATTAATTTAATTTTTTTGGAGCTCAGTTTGATTTTTTTTTGCTCCAGATGAGAAGTTTATTTACAATACTCCAAGTTACTTAAACAACAAGTCATTCTCTCTTTTCAAATATCCAAGAGTTGGTCCATGTAAGAATGAATACCATAAAAAAAAGATTAGAAACTTTACAATTGACTCTCTGGAAGGTAATTAGCCTAGTGCCAAATATCTATTTGAATGACATGCTAAATCTAATGGCATATGTGGGCCACAGCAAGCTTGAGTCTTAAAATTCAGATCAAGTGAAAACACTGTATTTACACAAAACCAAATCAGAGCCTATACCCTATTGCTCTGATATTTAACATCGTTTTTAAAAAAAACTTTTACACAACGGACTGTTGTTGAGCCAGGACATTCCTTGTGGGTGGCAAGCTGGTTTCAATATAAACTCCCAACTGAAAACACCAGAAATGTGAAATAGTGCCTTAGAGCTGGCTACTTATTCCCATTTTCAGAAGCCAGTGGCTCCCATAGGTTGCTTTCATGCTTCTCTCATTATTTCTAATATGACAAGAATAGGCAAACACACTCCCACACCCCACTCATAAAACTCCACAGGATTCAAAGAGAGATCTACCAGAGCATGCATATTTTATCCCAATGCTGTTACAGCCAAGGGCAGCACAGAGGATTTAACAATGCCAAATGTATCTCCTAAATGATTCGTAAAATGGTTGCTTCAATGGCTCCAGTAACATTTGTCACGTTGTAGGGTATGTGATTTAGAATAAGCCTGATTTATTATCCCTAACAGTGGAAATGCTGGCAGTTAAATGCTGACCTTGACTAGCCATTGCCATCAAGCTCATTTGTGTCTCTCAGAGTTGGCTTTAGTAATAGTTATATGGAGAATTAATTAGAAATAACAGATTTTGTAAAGAAGAGTCAATAAACCCTCACATAATCCAGCATTTAAAAAGCTGATTATATAGGTTATTATGCTTTTCAAACCAGATGTCAAACAGGAGCACAGTTTAAACAAATGATGCCTCTCTGATGATAAAAAGAAGCACTCCAAAGAAGCGTAAGCCACAATATGTATTCCAAAGTCATTTGTTCCAAGCGCCTTTATTATTATGAGATCTAGATGAGTCCTTTTTAATTCCACATCACTGACTTTTCTTTTTAATACTGAAATTTTCTGGCAGTAAAACAAACAGAAGGAACTTGGGTACACCTCAATAAATAAAGGTATGCAAAAACAAAGGTAAAAAGAATCTGAGATTATAGAACCATATTTTTACCACAAGAAGAAAAAAAAAAGTTACTGTAAGAGGAAGAATATTCAGGATATTCAAGATGCAGAGGCTGCCAGCAGTTTACTTCTACCCTCTCACCTCATTTCTGAAGGGGTATAACCTCCCTGGAGTCATCCTCTGCTCAGAACTAGCACCTAAAAACATGTTAGTCAACTCTGCACTTTGAAATTCTGTGATACTGAAATACAACTAACCTACCTGTGGCCCAAAACAAGAGCTGGGTATTCCACTTCTCTTAGCAGCTGTCCCAGTACTTTCGTTTCTTTAACTCATTGTTCCCTCAGCCATCATAGTAGACAGCACAGAAACCATTTCCTCTTCACACTGCCTCCATTATTGTTGTGCATGTCCACATAGTAATAATAATTTCACTGCCCAAGATAACTCTATTACTCCTTTAGAAAGTGACATACTGGTCAAAACATGTCCAGTAGATTATTTATTAAACCAATTCACTCCACAATTATGGTAGTCACGACCTCCCCCAGTGCCATGTATCATCTCCCAGATTCTGCTCCGTGCTGCCTGCTTTAATTGTCAATACTGATGTTTGACCAGCATCAGTTTCTGTTGTATAACCTGAACGTTTAAAGAGCTTCACTGTAGGAAGGAACCCTGGCACTCTCCTATAACTACTTGAATAAAGCAGATTAGCAGGCTGGAAAATGGTATTTCTTAAATGTCAGAGTATATAAACCAATCTTCTTGTCAGCAGACCAAGAAAGCAGAGAGGAGTGAAAAGGTGCAGAGATGAAATGATCAGAATTTTGGAGGAGAAGGCAGTCACATGGGACCTCGGAAACGTTGAGCTAAGGAAGACCTGCTGGAACCCAATCACCCCTGAGCCTCAGCAGCAACACTCCCAGAGCAGGCAGAAGAACATTTATCCTCTTTGAGGGTTTATGTTAAAGAAATTTAAAAAACAAAAACAAGCAAACAACAAACCCCAACAAAGAGAATTCAGTAGCTGTGATATTACATTTAAATTAGTGGTCAGTCTCAATTAATTATTTAGGGTGTTTTTTTTAAAGCACAGAGCTTTTGTATTCCAAGACAGAAACCCTTCAATTCTTTGAACTTCAAACACTACAACCTTTTTTAATCTTAAGAAATGCTTAGTATGATGGAACATCTAGGAATCGGAAGGGAAGTGCATTTAGTTAAGAAAAAGCAAGCTGATGTTGTGTTTTTCCTTGGCAGCTCCAGCTTTCACTTGAAGTTACTTTATTTAGCAATGCCTGAGGGTCACACAACACACTTTCATACATGGATCTTATGATAACAAGCAAACTCTGACATGCATTAATAGAAAAGGCTCCAACCTTTTTTCCAAGCCCCACCAAATCTAAAAAGATGCACTTAGGATTTAAAAAAAGCATTTAAGTTCCAATGTTTATTCGGCAAATAGAATCTGATGCGTTCTGTGCTGCAGTCAAAGTGAACAGGTTCCTGTATTTAGCTTAACCTTAAGGGATATGTTGATTTTACAAAATGAAGCAAGTGTGTTATGCTCCTTCAGTTCCCATTTACCTTAGTGGATGCTGACAGGACTCAGCATTTTCCTCCATACAGCTGTAAACCTTGAGTTTTCCTTGACCTTCTCTACTGAAATATTTTGGTAGCAACTATAGCCAGCAATCCAAATTTTACCCCCAAATAATTGGCTGACTACAGAAAAATATAAACTTAAGCATCAACCAAAGTGTGTTCTGATGGACTGAAACTGAGGAGCACTTATTTCCTAGAGAAATAAAACTAATTTTTACGCAGTGATTTAGAGATCAGAGAAGTATAATATCCTCCTACTTTTCTTCTGCAATGTACTTTTTTCCTCTAACTGCTGTCACAACCTACCAAGACACAAGTGCCCCAAGGAAATAAAATTTCCTTGTTCTGCAGGTTTTTCGGCACATAAATACAGTTGTCTATTGAAATGGAATGGTTAACCTAAAAGGGGAGTTTTCTATCAGGATTAAGCCTTTGGCTTTGGATGGCAGAGAACTCCAGTAAGCCTCACAGTGCATTTGCTCCAACTTTTCATATTTGGCCCACTTATAGAATTAGTGCAGTTTAAATGCATGCAATGCTGGTGTTTGTGCTGCTGATTATAAATTGCTATGTATAGCAAGATAAGGCAGGAACAGTTTATCTGGAAAATTATCTGGTTAATTATTGAAAGTCTGCTTGAGGGGGCAGGGAGTACATTTAACTCTTTCTTGTCTGGCAGCTGCTCACCTGCCCTAACCAGGAGGAGACACACAGCTTGGAAGATCCAATTTTTCACAGCACCATCTAATTTTCCACTACTGAAAGCTATGTGAGCCATTATGCACCCTGGTAACTCTCCTACCAGGGCACAGTAGTGTTTACCTGGTGAGGCTCTGCTGCCTTCTCAGTTGGAAACATTTTAAAGCTGCATAAAATGCCATGATTCAAGTGAGGCTCACTTGCTGATGGGGGCACCAGTGGGAAATCATAACCATGAGGAATTTCAGGCAAGACAAGACTGCACAAGTATATTGCTCTGCTACTGAAGACTTCCGAGACAAAGAAAACTGAGTGAGCAAGGGAGAAAAATGCACAAAGAAGGCAAATGCAGGGAGATGCTACCAGGAATAAAAGCATCTCTTAAAAAAGCCTCCTCCTTTTAAAAGTAGGCTCTCAACTTTAGTTGAAGTTCTTCCCTTGGAGTCTAAACAAGCAACTCCTAAAATACCTTCCTTTGCTTGAAAGCTTATTTTATGAAACACTTATTACATCAACCTGAAATGACATTGATGATCAGAGTATTGACTATTAATGACCTTAAGAAATGTCACTCTGCTGCAGACAAAAATCTACCTGATACATCTGGCAACAGCTTGGCCCCAAAAGTACTGAAAGAATAACTGTATTAAAAGTATTAGTTTACAACAGAAGCAGCTTGGTCCAGTTGAACGTACTTTCCTATTACCAACTGTTTGCTTTGACTTCTGAGTGCATGACATACTTGCAGAGAAAGCTACCACACCATTAATACCCTGACCACAACATAAAAAGTTTACAAGAGTTCCATAATCAAATAAATTTTTTTCAAAATTAAATTATTTCATAATAGCAAAAAGTAAACTGAACTGCCATCCACTGTCTACTGGGGATTAAAATACCACAATAGAAAAACCTCCAGAGCAACCATGAAACCATAGGGAAAAAATGCACCAAAGCACAAAAAAAAAGGTTACCATGGGAACAAAGGCTATTTTCCAACTTGTCACATAATAGCCCCAGTATGGCAGAACCTTACTTATAAGAGCAATCCCACAGTCTTAGGAAGGCAACATGTATAATTACCGCTTGATCTGAAAAAATCTAAGGGGAAAATGGAGGGGTGGGTTTGGTCTTTTAACGCCTTATGCCCCCCCCTCCCCCCCATCCACCAAGACAAAATTAGGGTGGATGTTGAAAGCGTATTGGAATTACAGCACTAGTGTCTGCTACAATAAAATACCACACAGGAACAGAAAAGAGAAGTAGGAAGGTCTGCACACCAATCTAAACTTCATAAACAGGACACAGGGGAGAATGAAAAGCAACAGGCAGCTCACGGTATTATTCAGTATGAGGTACCAACAGTATGAGGTACCAACTCAGTGCTAAGACTCCAGCCTATGAGTCTATCAGAGAAATTCCTGACAATAACAGACTTGAGTATCTTGCAACATGCAGGGAGTTCTGTGCACATTTGTAAAAGGAAGATTGGAAAAAAGAAATAATCCCTCTAAAATAATCACACTAATCAAAAAGTAATAATCCTTAATAAGATTAGGCACAAGTATTTATATTTTACTGGAAGTTTCCAGCTTGGCACTGCCTTCAGATGATACAGTGGGAACCAAACTCCAACTTTACCACCATCTCTGATTAACAAGTATTTTAAAAGAAATAAGTCATATTATTTTGAAAATCTGTCAACTTCTAAAACCACTGTTTGAAATAATGGCGGCTTCCTTTTCACTAACATTTTTCCATTTTAATGCATGTCACTATTATTCAATACATGAAATAGGATAACTCGTGCAGCTCTAGGTACATAGATATGGAGGTAGTTTGTAAATTTTGTTTTTTCCACCCTCCTGGTCTCATGGCCCAAACAAAACATCTTCTTAAAACTAGAAGGTAGGGTTTCCGCATTTATCTTTACTGATCCTGTCTTGCCTAAAGAATCACGTTCCTTCCTAGTCTCTCTGGCTCTCAGGATGCTTACCAACAGTTTGCAATTGGATCCCCTCCAGCAATCATGATCCCAGTCCAACCTGTGAATTTTGTCACAGGTGGAACAGCCTTCTCAGGCTTCGTATATGCTTTTAAAAACTGTGATGATTAGCAGAGCACACAGCAAGCAGCAGCTCCAGTTCAGACAGGGACATCACTTCCCACTTGTCCCACCTCCACTTACAGTTACAATTTGCAGAGATCCTTACTCTTGTATTTACCCCAAGGTAAGTTCACTCCTGTTGGTGGTGATATTGTCGACTGCCACATTTCCTTGCACACTTCAAGTTCCTCTGTTTTCCCTTGCCTGTCATTTATGTGGAGGGTCAGGCAGTGTGAGCCAAAAGGGAGGTACATAAATGAGTGTTCAACAGCCCAATTTTCCATCCTACTCCTGTAGAAGGAATGCAGATATTCTTTCCATACTTCCTCCTAATTTAGAAAGTCGGGTAAGTTGACAACGGGCAGGGTGGAGAGAAGAGAAATGCAAGTCACTCGTCTTTGTAGTGCCTTCCTTTCTTCATTTGCTTGCAAAAGGGCTTGTCTTGAAATGGACACAGAGAAAAAGAGGGTTTAAACTCATCATCACCAGTTAGAAAGCCACTGCATACTTGCACCCATGACAGCAATCAGAAAGACAGTATTGCCAGAGCATCTGATCCCATACTCCAGCATAGACATAACCTGAATGTGTACAAATGCACCAACCACACTCACGCTGTACAGCCTTCAGAGTGACTTACAATTTTCAATTTCACATAACCTTTGGATTTATGTATAATAATGCCTATTTTGAGCACCTGGAAACAATGACAGAGGAATAGTTTAGGTAATAAAACAGAACAGCATCAGATCCAAAATGCAGTTATTCAAAGTTCGACAAAAAAGCAAAAAATTTTGAGCAGAAGTACTATTGAATCTTGGAAGAAACAGTTTTAGAAACTAGATGCACACTTAACATTCCTGATACTCTTTTAAAATCAACAATAATTACATAATAGGAAACCTCTGCTCCTCTTAACTAAATAAAAACTGTATTGATAGCTCGTCGAAGTAGAAGGTAAAATCAATGGCATGTGTTTTAAAAATATTCCAAACCCCAAGTCCTTTCAACTCCCCTTTCTCCATTTTCACAGCAAGTATAACTGCTGACATGTAATACAGTTACACTGTATTAAGTAACCATAAATTTTAACTTTTAAATCAATTAAAATACTCCTCCATTATACGTCAGAGTGACAAGTAATAGCCTGCTGAGTGCCATGGAAAATTTTGGTCAAATAGCAGATGAGGGATGCAATCACTGACTGATACCTAGAGCAAAGGCTTTTGGTAATTCTCCCACAAGAAATCACAATTGCTGACAAAGTTCAAATTTGTCTTGACAGGATTGTCAAGGCAAACTAGAAACGTTCACAATTGCAAGTCAAAGAATTCATTTTTATTCAGCTGAAATTCACTCTACTGCTCACATACTAATGATACACAGGACTGTACCTACCACTCTCTCCAGCTGAGTAGCTGAAACTCAGATAGCAAAGACCAAAGGAAAATGGGAGCACTAAGCAAAGCACACACCAGGAGAGTTATGCTCAACAACTAACACAGCCCCAGCTCATCTTCTAAATCCTCTGCTACATCCTGCCAGAACTCTCTTGCAATGTATAGCAGGCCTTGATTTTGGAAGGTAGCTTGCATTTAACTTCAATGGGAATAAGAGCTGGTACAATAATTAAAAATACCACCATCCTTCCCATGTCAGGATAAGGATGTTTAACTGTTTATGCACAAAAGCACACTACTGTAGAGGCAGACAGAGAATTTATGAGTATGCATAACAAAGTGCTTATGCATAAATTTATACTAGTTATATAGAAATCAAGGTGTATAGCAGAGTGAGCAAACATTACTTGCTAATCCATCACCCCCCTAGAACTCACTTATGCAGCCTGTTTGTGGCACAGACTTTCAGTTTCTTTTAGCAAGGACTGCAATATTTGCATTCATTGTTATTCCACAAATATTATTACTCACTGACACAATGGGTCCCACACAGAGCCAATTAAAACCAAAGAAACTGGTGACACATTCTTTGCTTCATTAAGCAGTATCATCAAATCACTGAACGGACTGGGTTGGAAGGGACCTTGGGACTCATCTAGTGCCAACCTCCTGCCTCGGGCAAGGGCACTTTCCACTTGACCATGATGCTCAAACCCCATTTTAACCTGGCTTTGAATTTCTGCCTATTCTAAAACAATCTGCTTTCCCTCCCCCCACCCCACCCTGCCTCCTGTAGCCACCAAAATTATTTCTGTTAAAAACAGGTGTGCAATATGCAGAATAAGCATTTGGGGAAGAAAGAAGATGACTCAACGGAGTAAGCTTTGAGCACCCATGTTTTCAAGCACTGCAGCAACCAGAGTGTAACTTAGTTTTATCACACAGCTGGAGGATTCAAGAAGTCCCCATCTACACACCTTCAGGCTTCAGACCACTTCACCCCATGCAGCTCCTGGTGTGGGAGCCCACTGCTGTCACAAAGATATAAAAAACGTAGAGCTTCCTACTTCTATATTTATTTTTCATGTTCCTAAAGAACATACACAAAATAAAGAGTAGAGCTTTAAAGTTTATGAAAATGCTTTGCAATTTAAAAAAAATTATTGTCATTCAGGAGCGAGAATAATGAAACCTTGTTTTGTGGGTCTTTCTCCTTCCTGCTTGTAACATTTAACAGGAGAAAAATGCTAACTAGCCCCTTTCATCTAGTGGGGGCACTGATTTGGTGCCTTTCCTCCTTCCAGTCACTTTTAATGGAACTGGTAAGAGATAACAGCTAAAATGGAATAGCTGTAATAGCTACCCACTGTCAAATTTAGTAGGCGTTAGCTGACATTCAAAACTTATTAGGTGGGAACGCACAGACAACTCAGTTACATAAAGGTCTCCTTAGGCTCTGTCTAGGGGTCTGCTGGACTTGCTACTGTAAACCAGGAACTTTTTGCAGCATGTTATCTGTTATCAGATACTCATATGATTCACCTATTCTTGGTCGTTTTCCCCAAATAAAGTGTTCCACTTTTGCACTTGTCTATAGATGTCTAGTTACTGAATGTGCAAAAGCTTGACCACACTGGAGAGTGCTGCTGTCTTTTTTGTGGTTTTGGACTCCAAATGTGAACTTTCCTTGAAGACACCCTTGCAATATTTCCTGGACTTTCCTCAGAGCCATTCTGATTTTAATGAGTCCAAACAAAGCAGATTCAGGAAACACTGTCCATACCTTCCCTTGGAAATCTGTATTTGGGCTCCTGTATCTACAAAAACAGTGTTTCTAAGCTGCTTGAACACACTTGCAATAACTTGCCAAAACCTTTTCCAGGCTTTTTACATCAGCAACGACTCAAAGACAGTCCAAGAGGAACTCACTAATGCTTGGGAGAAGCGAGGCTGTTATCCAAATTTCACAGTCATACAGAGGAATTTTAATAAAAGTAAATGCATACCAAGCACTTGTTTGAAGTTCAATGCTTCTTTCATTCCAGAAACACTGCTTTAATCTCACAAATGCTGCTCTGCCTTTTGTTACCCTCACTGGTGCCTGTGTTGTCAAGTGCAGCAGTGCTCAGGCAACTTGCTGCAGGAGCAGCACAAATTGCCTACAAATGTCAAGTCCATGAACATCTCCCAGCAGAGCGAGGCTGAAGCACCACCTCAAGTTTGCCTCACACAAGTGCTCAGGCCAAGCTGCTTGGCAGAATAATGTGGGGAGTCAGTCCCTCCTGCTCCCAGCCCTTCAGGAACCAACTGCAGTGGCTGGCAGAGAACGCCAGGCTGCCGGTTATCGGCTGCGCAACCTTGGACTTGATGCAAAAAGTTGGAAATTCCCCCAACTCTGTGACACAGGGTGTAGTTTCCCCTACTACAGTCACCAAACAGGTCAAGAAGCAGCCCTGCCTACAAGATATCAAGGTGGATCAGGGCAGGGATGAAACCTCATGCCTGTCTCAAGGAGGAAAGCTGTGAGTGTTTTGCTCCAGCTGAAAGCACACACCAGAGCTGCCAACTCAAGAGCTTGCCCAAACAGCTGAGTTTTGCTGAAGCCTGAAGACACCCATGAGATTAATGGTATTACAGGCTTTGGTTTACTTGACAAAGAAAATATACAGGCCTTTATTCTCAGCTTTTCTGAGATTTCCTTGGCTGAAAAACTGCATTAACTGCTCCTCAACCAAGCTAAACCTCCAGTCAGATGACAATTATTCCAGCAAAGGTAGAAGTTTCTTTTTCCTGCAAGAAGTGAATGAATACACCATTTTCCAAGGCATGAGCTCTAATCTTTTTGTAGAGTTGAATGACTGCATGCTTGAACTCCTGAGGAATCATCTGCTTGTCCTTGATGCCTGAAAACAGTCTTGCCTTTGTCAGGCCAGGTGGTGGTCTTTGACCAGAAGAACCACAAGTGCCTACTGCTTTTCTCTGTAGTATTTATAGGACAGTCAGAAGAGCTTGTGCTGTTTTGCTGCCTGCTGGTCTTGGCTGTGTAGATCAGAGAACTTCATTTAATGCTTCATTAAAGATGATACATAGAAATTTTAATAAACTGGTGAAGTGCTCACTTCATTGATCTGGCTTTTCCTTGCAGCAGGTTCTCAGCATTTGACCATCTTGACTATGGACTGATGCAACACCACTGAATTCACAGACACAGACCTTCATATCTGTACTTATGCCTTTACTGCTATTACAGTTTCAGCTTAAACTAATTGCGACCCCACTAATGCCTCTAATTTTTGCAGGAACTGCACATGCAGCCACAACAAATTCATATTCACGGTGGCTACAGTAAAAGCAGAGCTGGTAAACATCACTGTGAGAGGTCCTTAGAAACACTGGTCCCACCTGGCAGCAGAAGATATAACAACTGCAAAAAAATTCAGGGAAAGAACTGAATAACAGTGGCTTTCATACATATTGTAGATACTGCTTAAAGCACAATCCACAATAATGCAACTGCCCATACTCCTTAGGGTATTTAGCATCTATTTTAAAGTTACAATGGTTGCATGAAAAAAAAAAAAAAAAACACCCAAAAAACTATGATATGAAGAGAGTCTAAGTCCATGAATGAATATTGATAAACTGCTGATCATGATGCGCCATAATTATTCTTAGAGCATGAGGTCACAATCCTAAATAATATGAAACTGCTGAAATAATATTTTTAAAGTTTCATCTTTCCCTTATGCATAAAAATCTCTGCTAAGCCTGCAAAATCTTGACCTCAAATGTAAGGACATTATGCTACTTTAATAAATTATATAGAAGGCTTGACTTGTGATCAAGAAAATATTAAGGCTTGGATTAATATATTTTACATTATTTCTCTGCTCATTAAACCTGAAGAGCTTTCATTAAGAACAGAGAGTAATTCAATTCATTGACGTATTATTAACAAAACATAATATACATATTTAAATTCCAATGCTGTGAAAGAGATGACAGGGATAAACTGGAAAGTTCAAATCCAGATGATACAGAAGAAAACCAGAACCTTATATAAAAAGAAAAGGCTTCAACATTTTAACTTACTCCAAATTTATTCCAATGGGCATTATGTTTAAAAAAAAAAAATTCACAGAAAAAATACAGATTACTTTGGATGCTGCTGTCTTGAGCAAATGAACTTCAACTCTATGCTTAATTAGAAGCAGGTGGCAAATTTTGTTGGTGTCTCCTATTCCTATTGAAAATCTGACATCTTGCTCCTGTTTCTGATAAGGCTGCAGTGGCTTGTCTGTACAACTGAGAAGTTCCCCACCAAGGCTGTTACTCAAGTGCACAAGTACAGCCATGGCTCTAATTAACTATTTATGAGCTGTTCCACTGCTCTAGAAAAAGTGCGCTATCAGAAAAAGCTGCTCATTAGAAAGCAGCCTGTTAAGGTATTTTAAAATATAACAGTGCAATTTCAGTAGACACATGCACATTATTTTTTAAGGAGAAAAGGAACCAAAGCATTTTCCTCTGGAGCTGAGTGGTTTAAAATTTTAATGAAGAAAGGATTTAGGATTGTATTCTAAGAAACAATGTCTTGTTGACAGAAATGTAGTTAAGATAATCCTGCAAATCTTTCCCATTATATTATTTCTGGTCCCTTTTACCCTAGGCATGCATAGGCTTCCAATAAGTCTGAAGACTGGCAGGGAAAAAAGGGACTGGGTGCTGCTTCCAGGTGACTCCACCTGTAAGGGAATCTCTGCCACAGCTTCCCTTTACACCCCCAACATTACTGGAAATAACTGCACTCCAAAGCCGAAATTCCTCTCTCAAATGGAGTAAAATTTCAATAATTTAACTAAGTGGCAAAATCATTCTCTTGTGATTATGCGAAGCAGATGGGGAGATGTGGGGGAGAATATAGCAAACCTGTCCTGGTCAACCAACTCTATCAACCACTCTAGACTTGAGAGTGCTCTGGGGTGCTGTGGCTATTACTGATAGCACAGAAAGATTATATCCAGTACTTCTGTGTTCTACAGTCCTCAAGTCTTTCAAGAAATTCACACAGTTAAAACAATCACTACTACCTGAAGCTGTGTCCTTCATTCCCTCTTTTCTGCAACTTCCTTATTCAAAGCACTTCAGAAACCATCTCACCTAATGCTCTACCAGGCAGAGATATTTTGGACAAACCACAAAAAATATTTTGTAACTAAATTATCAGATTGATGGGTGACACCAAAGCACGACCTGTCAAACGGTTACTGAACGTCACCTTTTAAATTACTGTCTACCCAGTTGTTTCAAATGCATGTCACTTTGTTAGTCCAAATGAGCTCGTAGCTTAAAATACTCCTGCATCCCACACATTTGTTCCTGGAAGGTAACGTGATGGAGCCCATCTGAAATTCTGTCTGGCATGTTTACCTGTCTCAAGCCCTCCTTTTACTTTGCAGCATCCTCCCCCCTTGCTGTCCATCAGAACATTTTCCTGCAACAAATCACGTGAATATCCATCACCTGCACACGGACATATTACACAGAGAAATTACTAAGTGAAAAACCTTGTTATAAATTGCTGACACCTTGATGTTAACTTACTGCTCACACTTGATCTTAACATTCACCCACTCACATGTCCAGACCTCCAAGGATGACTCAAGGGATCCAACACCTCACCAGCTGACTTCTGTATATTAATGTTGACAGCCCAACAACTTTCCTTTCCCTCTCTCTCCCTCACCTCTCTTCTCTGTGTCCTCATAAACAATGCCACCTAAAAATAAAATGCTATGTCAGAACAACAAAGGGTAATAGTGAGACTTAGCCCAGCAGCAGAGACGAAGTATGACATTTTCAACTGCTGCATGCTGCTAACTCCAATCCTGTTAGGGCCAACTTCAAAACTGTCTCAGATTAGATACAGAAACACAATTCTGAGCTGCTCCAGAGTTCTGTTTTAGTTTGCTGCCAGCCTGCAAGAGGGGAGCTAACAGAGCAGAGGACAAAGGACATGCATGAAAAATAATGATCCTCCACCACCACAAACCTCCTGAATTCTCTGCAAGGGATGTATATGAAATACAGGAGAGGTCATATAGTTACCACTGAAAGAAAAATAGAATAAAATAGTAATAATACTAATAATTTGCTCTTGGTTTTCCCAGTAAGACAAAATCAGTGTTGAGCTGTGTGATCAGCACCTTAGCATACTACCATTGATATAGTTTTTCTCTTCCTATATTTTCTAATAATCTTCTAGCCCTTTGCCTTTCAGCTGAAGACAATCTCTTCACACTTTATGCATTATGGAGCCAAAATGGGTACAACAATGTTTAACAATGATTGCCTGAAATCTCTTGGGAGAAGAAAGGGAAAAGATAAGAAGAAAGAAATTAAGGAGTATATTTAGTTCTATCTCTTACCACTTTACCATAACATGGTGGGAGGGGGAGGAAAAGGAGAAAGTCTAATTTAGTGGTCTGAATGATATTTTGGAAGCTCTACATGCTTCTACGGCTACTTCTAATGAAAGTTTTATGCATATGCAAGTCTGTTCATGGAAAGGTACCATATGCTTATAATCATTATCCTTTATACAATGCATACTTCATGAAATTTGTATGGTCTTCTTCTTTTTTTCTCTCTCTTCCCTAACAGTGAGATTCACAGATCTGGAAGGATGTTAAACACAAAATCTGCAAAAGTTCATGACAGTCTATGGCAAAACTCCATTTTACTTTGGATTAAACATACTTGGTGACGTTCCAAGCAAGCCCGTCACTACGTGCACAAATGGGACTTCACTGGCTTCCCAGAAGAGAGATATGACTTGTTGGCTCTGTGTGTGCTCCCTGAAAACATTTGTGTAAGAATTGACAAGGATGTTATCTTGATACACAGAATCTGCAAGTGCTAGAAGTTGAATGTGCTTAACTGAGACAGGGATTAAATGTCCCATTCAAGAGTTATGAGCACTGCCTGCAGTGCTGTGCAAGTTCTGCTGCAAATTCATCTATGAATTGGAACAGGCAAAAAAGCCCTTCCCTCCACTGGATGTTTACTTGCTTTTATAGCTAATATTCCAACTATTTAAGGAGACTTTACAAATTGCAAACAATTTTTCACTCTCTTTCCATCTCCCTATTATGCTAGGGATGAATACATAAAAGCTTTTAAGACCTTTCCTCAGTTTTTGGTCAGTATCTGTTAATTACTTCAGCTTGAACTGCCCCTTCTGCAGTGTTACAGCATAATTGAAGCATGAGACTTCAATATGTTAAGGAGATCAGAGGAGTTACATATAATTTTCACTTCTAAGCTTTCACTTCAAGAGTTTTTCTCTTGTGACTGCCTTAGTTTGTATTCCCCTCCTTATTTCCTCAAGCTTTTCTCTCAAGATTCAGATATTTTCTTTCACTCTTCTGCATGCTAAACACATCTTTGGGTAGGATTTAAAGGGCTCAGATGTCAGGTATGTACACTATTTTCCTTTAAGAACAGAATTGGCACATTAGGCTATTTCAAAGCTAAGTGCATTTGAGGCGGAAACTTGCCTTTGAGTTTTATTCTCATTTATCAGCAATGACATCTTGATAATCTTGGCTTTGGTGAAATAAGAAATACTGTATTCATTTACTATTTTTTTTTTTCTCAAGTAAAGTCATGGATTTTGAATTTACTGCATATACTCATATTATATGTTCATATGTTTTTCAATACAGTTTCCCAGGTTTCTTCTAGTCTTTTTTTCATCTAAATACAAAACTTGGAGCTTGTTTTATCTCCTCCCGACTCAGTCAGAAATTATATATGCAATGCCTGCACTAAAGTAAAAATACTGTCTTTGGCATTTGTGGTTGTCTGCTAAAGCTGACTCCTGTGTATAACCCAACTCAGTTTATCCCAGACCTTTATTCAGACTAAAGTGACTGTGTAATCATCCATAATTCAGAGGCAACACCTGTTGGGTTTGTACTAACAGCTCGATACTTAAGTAAACTCTTCAAAGCTGGAGCCAGCAAAAATACCCTGCACTAGCAAATCCTAGACTGATGGAACTGAGATTGGTTTCAGTAAATTATGCCAGTATTTTACTTCCAAAAAAAATATAATGAACAGGATAATTTCCAGACAAGATGTTCAAATTTTATAAAAAAAAAAAAAACCACCCAAATATCAAAAGATACGCTTAGAAAAGTTAAGATACCAGTTTTGTTAAAACAAGAAAGACAACCCCCATCCCACCATGATTTTTTACCTCTTCCTAAACACTTCCTCAATTCCCAACCGAGTACATCCAAGACTAACACATAGTCACCATGGTGGGCATTGCTTTTCAGGCAGCCATGCAGAAAGAAGTTATGCAATAACTGAATAAATACGCAACATTCAACACAGAGCCAGTTCTTCACCATTCCTGTTTTTAAATAATAAATGCAAAGACACTACACAGACCGACACATGCGTATCTCAAAAATCTACCTTGGATAGTCAAGAGACATTTTTGGGAATGAAGACTAGCAGCTCAGCTTTGACACAAATCAAGGTTGAAATTCTGCAAACTTGCTTACTACGAAGCAGGAATTGAAGGTTTATAAAGCCAGACAAACCAGTTTTGCTTCTATCACAACTCTGTAGGCAGCCATGGTAACACAGCAGCACTGTCCCCCATGAGCTCTAGGAATAACCCATAGCACTGCAAAGTCAGAGCACAAAGGAGGCTGGTGAGCCAAATTTTCCAAGTGACTTGCGTACTCAGTGAGGGAGCCAAGGTTTTTTAGGATCATCTCTAATCACAAATGAAAGTCACCTCAAGGCTGGTGCAGCTTATAGCAAGTTAAAAGGCCAGTCCAGAAGCTGAGGACACCAGGCTGGATGGAATACCATAAGGATGCCTTGGCACCAGAGGCCACAAGGGCCTGGGAAGTTGCTTCTACATAACCAAGCTGTCACATGCACAACAAAGGCTGCTTTGCCTTAGTGGCACGGGTTCAGTGATCATGGCCAGACTTCTTAAGTACAAATTTATATAATTTAAACCCTTATTATAACAAGAAACATAAGTATGTACATATATATGAGATACAGTACCGTACTTTGTTGGTTGGGTGTTTTTACCATTTTTTAACATGGCATAGCACCATTTTACTTCTAGGTCTTCTCCTTTTTTTTTCCTCTAAACTCTACCTTGAAACAGACCACTGAGATATCAAACAGAGAGATAGCAATGAAATGTCACAAGGAACTTCTACTGACACAAAAACCCACACATCCACCAGAATCCACCTTCCTAAGGTCTGTGAGAGCTATCAGATACCCTGACAGTGACATGCTCCCACCTCACCAAATATTACCTAAATAATACTCTAGAAAAGATAAATTAAAAAAAAAAATGAACATTTAAGCATACCCAGAAAGGTATGCTTAAATGGTATAAAGCATACCCTTAAAGATATGCTTTAAAAAATAAAAAAAATCAACATTTAAGCATATCCAGAAAGGGTCCCATGCTGGCCATTTCAAGGAAGATGGCACAATAACAAAAATCAACCTACCAGTTTGTCTCTGGGGAACACAAAGCAAGACCAGAAAGTCAAACTATGTAACAGAACTGTTTCCCTCTGTGAAGCACTTCTGAATTCCAAAGAAACAACATTCCCCGATGGATGTTGTCCATTTGGGACAATGATCATGTCCCAAATGGACATGATTTCTTTCTGTTATTAGTCCCTTGAGATGGGATAAGCCATTGGTATAGTTAAGAATAGGAACAGATTCCCAAGCCATCCATTCTACAACAATATTAGAAATCTTCTGCAAGGATTCTTATTTCTATTCATCAGCTAAAGAAATTGACAGATAAATCTTGAGCTCTTTTTAATAAAATCCCCAGGGACATTTCCATTTCTGGTTTATGGTGACGTGTATTTGCCCTGCCTGTACTTAGGGTACTCTGGTTTCTGAGCCTCGGAATTAAAAAGCTATTGATTATAACCAAATTGAATATTCAATTTGAACATGGAAGATTTTACTTTTACAGCAACTGTCAGCACAATCAAACCCAAACTTCTGCCTCTGCAGCTGCCCTCTGCTATGGGGCCAACCACTGCTTCCAGGAGAGTGATCCAGCCATGGCATTACTGAGGTGAGCAGTGTAAATAAGTGTATAATATCAGATGACATAAGCCTGCTGGATGGGCAGGAAAGACCTTAAAGACCTGAGTCTCACCAAGAGCCATGATAAAATTCCTAACAAAATCAAAGTGGGCCAGAAAACCACCTCAAGACTGACACAGCATCCCAGAGCAGCTACCGGGCTGCACCACAATTAAGTCCTTCCCTTAAACCAACTCCCAGCCACAAAGCCAGAGCAAGAACACGAGCAATGACCAAGACAGCAGCCAGCAGGCACACACACTCCTGACAGAAATTTTATCCTCAAAAAAGGGCATTTTTTTGCAGTTGGGCAAAAAGAAGCTTAAATATATTAATTACTAGCAAATTGAACATATGTCATCCTCTCCTTTCCCCTCCACAAAACTTATGATCATGGGAGTAGATTTTTAACTCAAATTTCACTTATATTCCCCCTATCATACTGAAATGTTTTCTCGTTCAGAGTCTGAGAATGAAAACAAACAAACAAAAGCTCCATAAAAAGCAAAAGCAGAAACTGAAACCTGAAATTGCTTCAGGATACAGGTTTCTTTAAAGCACACAGTGTTGGTTGAAGCTAGGGAATTGTTAAACACAAATTACAATTTATAGTATGCAAAGAGGAACTGTAATAACTGTACATCTGGGCAGTGGGCTGAAGTGGCAGAGACGATGTTTTATTCCCTGTCTTCCACGTTCAAGGACACGGTAGCTGGCATTTAAAAGCATGCAGAAAGGTAAGCACTTGCAGTGTGACAAAGCTTACACGTGAACTACATCCAAGTTTTTTTAAATTATATGTGTGTGTATGTATACACACACACACACACACACACCATAGACAGAAAAGTCACCAAATAAATTATCTGCAAAGTTTACTTCTCCTTTGAATGCACAGGCTGTCACTGTTGGGAGCCAGAAGGTGAATGCCAGTGAGACGCAGACTGCAGTACAACTGGCCAAGAGGCAGGAGCTTCATGGAGGCACCCTGCATCTGAACTGTACAATGCTGGTACACAGCTCTCCATAAGATTACTGAATTACTGAGTTACCTTTACTGACATCCCTGTCCAGCCACCTGCCCTGCTATGGATAGCAGATGAAACAGTTGAAAGAATTCAAAAGAAAGAACAAAACCCCCAAAAATCTCATGAAAACTAACATCTGATATGTGCTCAGATTGACTACAGGCTCTACAGTTACAACTGCAAAACACCATAAAATGTTAAACATAATATATTAACTATTCCTGCCACCCTTTTTGCATTAAACTTTGCAGCAAAGAAACACCAGTGAAAGCAGCTACAACTAAAGTTGCCAAACAACTCTCCTTTTACTGATACAAAAAAAATTTCTCTATTTACTTTGCTTAAAACTAAGCATTAACATTTTGTAACATGGGTGTGCTTCAGGCCAAAATAATCCGTGCTTTAAGAAAAACGCCATGGATGTTTCTGAAAAAAAGCGAAGTGAAGGGAGAACACTGTTTGGACAGCATTCATATTTCCTACAATTGATCCTTTGAGAACCAGGATTTCCATGTTTTAGTGTTCAGACTTTGAATTAACCTTGGAGCCGGAGGTGGTGCTTTTTCCAGCAGAGGGAAAATCCACTCAAACCTACCTAAAAGCAGTGTTTGCATGCACTCGGGAGTGGTTTGCAGTACTTGGCAGCAGCATTCCCTCCATTTTAGCTTCACTGAGCAAGCTGCAGATGAGGGCTGAGCAAAGTTCACTCTCCTCCCTCCCTTTCAACAGATGCTCATTCTTCCTGTGAACAGCTGCACCTGAACTGAGATGAAGGACACCTGAACCACACCTCACCTCTGCAAATACCTTGCCACAAATGCAGACTGTGAAGGAACGGAAGGTCCCAGCCCAAACACAAAAGGACCAGGACAGGCAGCACAATTATATTTACTTGAGGCTGCTGAGATGCAACAAGTGGTTGTAAACAGAGGATTACAAGAAGAGTAAGGTGGAAACGTGCCAGCAGCAGAAGAAAGGAGGAGACCAACTGTTGGGAAGAGCAGCAAAAGAGCTCTGCAGCAATGTGGGTGAAAATACGGGGTTATTTAGAACAGAGTATGAGATGAGGCAGAGCAGTGAAGACTCCAGGACATCACAAATATCTCCCTGTGCCTTACTGCTACTTACGGCCTCTTCCTACAGCAAGTCTGTCAGAAGCAGCAAGGTTTGTTTTTAAGGGTCAGCGAGCTACACGGGTGGTAACACTCTTCCATGAAGTGGAATTCACTCCACCTGCTTTCTTAAGAGGTCTCAGAAGTACCTGTGACTGTAAAGCTTTGTGACCATATACAATCTTACCTATTACGAGTCTGCTTTGTGCACAGGCTGAACAGCCTATTACCTGGACAGCAAATTTGGAAAAGAAGATTCAAGTATATTCTGTAACTGAAAAAAATCTATCATGAGGAAGGAGACTGTGCCGCCTTCATTTCAGAAACCTGAACAAGGCTGGAAAGTTTTGGCAGAAAATGACCAATCCATCTAAGAAAGTACAATATCACCGTGAAGAATTGAATTCATCATAACTTTTCCACATGCTACATAATAATACTTTTCATGCAAACATATGCTTTTGCCAAAGATTTCTCTCACTTTTATCTTTGAACTGTGAAAAGACTCCAAAAAGCTGTGTGAGCCAATAGCCCACATTTAAGGCAATTTGCAAACTGTGCACCGAGTTCATTAATACTGACAATTCAACAAGCAACGTAGCCTTTGAATGGCCACGCTGATCCCAACTTTCAGCAATTAAACTCCATTTACATCCTTCAAAAACAGGAAACAGCGCTTATACCTTTACACATGTGGAGTCACTGCAGAAGCAGAGTCCAGGAGAATTCATGACTTGCTTACAGCCCCACGAGCCACTGGAATTCCTTTAGATGTTGTTCCCTCTTGCTGTGCTGTGTGAAAGGAGAGGTGAGGAGGGAGCAGGCCAGAGCAAACACAGTGTGCTCCACACGGCGGGACCAGGAACGGGAAGCGCATGGCTCCTGAACATCAGAGCGCACAAACAGCTCCTGTCCCGGGATGGTAACGGTGCCGCAGAGGGGGCAACACTCACAAGGAACAACCAAAAGGGGAGGGTGACAGGAGCTGGAAGAGGAGGACCACTGTTCTCCTTACCTGCTTCCCCTCTCCTCCTCAAAATTTGAAAATTTTCGTCCTCACAAGGCACGATCTGTTAGATCCATCAATGATAATCTCAGAAAAAAGGCATCAGACCAGTTAATATTCTGATTTTTAAGTAGGGCTTTAAATATCTTTTAAACATTTAGTAATACTTAATTCTCCATAGAACTTTTGTATCTATACTTTAAGTATTATGAAATATAAATTAATTTCACGATCTAGTATTTTTGTCATGGGAATGGTTCTCAAGTTCCTAGGCTTAGCAGATGGTTGATAACAGATTTCACTATTTCCTGTTTTTCCCCCATTTTCTTGGATTTCAGCAACAGAATAGATCTTTTCCTGAGCAATCTGTTCAGTTTGATTGCGTGTCTTTTCTGAATTATATCCAGTACTTATTTTTCTTTTGTAGTATCCCCTGCCTCCACCATGTCCCTTCTCTGAAAGCTGTAAGTCCTCTCTTTGGTTCGTAGTTGCTGGACAAGAACAAAAGCAAGCCTCAGATGAAGCACACAGCCCCTTGCTGCCAGCCCCAGGAACAGGTGCTGCTCCTAAGGAGAACCAGCAGCAACCCTTGCTGCCAGCACCGAGGGGCTTTGTGGGAAGGACAAACTTCAGCAGCACAACTCTAGACCTCCTTCATTTAGGGATAATGTATCCTGACTTCCACGCTGCTTTTCTCAAGTTGTTTCTATTATGCAAATTATTCCCAATGAGCCACACGCATGCAACCACAATTCCTAACCTACAAGTTCGTTTTTACAGAATCAGAACTCACTTCTGTCTCTGCTCCAACACAGTGTCCAACTTTCAGGATTCCTCTGCAGAGTTACTACCACACACATACACACATTACAGGTAATGTGTTCCTAATTCAGAACAAATCTACCTCCTGCCTTGAAACTAATCTCTACCCCCAGACAGAGGACAGGGGATGCTTTCCCTGCCTTCCCGGGTGCTCCCTCCACCTCAAGGCACATCTGCACTCCAAGGCTCACTCTCCCAACAGTGACTGTTCCCTGCTCTGCAATGGAGATGTGATGGAGAGGAGCACATTCAGCAGATTTATAAAAAGTTTGAATTGCTCTTGAGAATAGTTATCCACTGGCCTCCCTGCTGCCATAAAGGGAAATGCTCCCAGCACCACGACAAGAGAGGAAAATCCCAGGTTCCCCAGCTCTTTAAGCCAATGCAATAAATCAAGAGTTACATAACTTCTTTTCTTCCCCCTCCTAAAAATACATTCCTAGCCTGAAACATAATTATTAAGTCTGAAAAAATAAAATTATGTTTCCATGGTTTTTACTAGCTCTCAGGCTGAAACATGGAGGCCTTGGGAAGAAGCCCTGCTGTGGGGAAGTGGGAAGGTTACAGAGGCAGCAGCATTCCACTGGGATGGAGGAAGATGCACAGCACCCAGAGCTGAGGATCATGCAAAGACAAGTGCTGGCTTTTATCTGAAATGCTGCTGTCCCAATGGTCCCCCCCTACAGTCTGGGGGACCTGCTCCCCTCGCTTGGGTGGCACAGCAACCATGCATATGGTCTGCTCCATGGCTGGCTGGGCTTCAGAGGAGATGATCCACCCTGGACCAGGTGCTCACTTTGGTCACCAGGGATAGAGGATGTGGCCTGAGGGCCCCGGGGGTGGGTGCTGTATCCACAGCAGACACGTCCCTCCCAGCCCTGGAGGTCCCATGGGTGTCCACAGGTACGTGCAAGCTGCAAACAAGGTCATCTCCAGCAGCTCCTGCTTTCTGAGCACAGATGGAGGCACTCCAAGAGCAGAAGACTATTTCTGGCTGGCCAGCTCAGGCTGCAGTTGCCTGTCCCAGTTGAGATGAGCCACAGCCCCTTGCTGCCAGCCCCAGGAACAGGTGCTGCTCCTAAGGAGAACCAGCAGCAACCCTTGCTGCCAGCACCGAGGGGCTTTGTGGGAAGGACAAACTTCAGCAGCACAACTCTAGACCTCCTTCATCTAGGGAACATCAGAAACCGTGAGGGTCTGTTTCTTGGATCAGAGGAGCTGTAATCCTTTTATAACTAGTTAAATGATGTCATATGCTCATTAGCTTTTCAGGCTCTATTTGGAAGGCAATTTTTTTTTTAATTCTCTTGTTCCCTTTTTTTTTCCTTGACTGCTTAGTTTCTATTCAGCACGAGTGCTCTGCTTTGAAAATTCTGCCAAAGGTTTTCCACATTCTCTGCACAGCCTTCTAACTGCATTGCAGAAAAATAAGACTCATATATACACATTCAGCCTTGCTCCTCAAATATCTTTAAAAGTTTTGCCTTTTCATATTGAGTTCCTACTGGAAAAAAATAAGTTGATAATCAACCCAGAAATACAATACTGCATGTTCCTGCACTGAGCCAAAACCACAGAATTTACTACCACAGAAAACACAAAAGTAAAATGAATGAAATTAATCTATCAGGGTTTTTTTTCCTCCAATCTCTGCTAGGTCATTGCAGTAATCTAGAAAAAGAAATCTTCTGAAATCAAAACTGAAGCACTAGATTCAGCTACACTGGTTCAATGCATAAGAACAACCTACTCACACTTTACAGCCTTTGTAAAATTAGAAGCAATTATGAAATGATACAGGAATTACCTTGCTCAGTCTGGGATTAAAAATATAAATCTTGGGTGGGCTGTTAGAAAAAATAGCAATACAACAATCACTGAACTATTCTGAAATTCTATGCAAAATTAGTTCAGAATAATCCAGTGACATGGCTATAGAGTTGTCCAGTATGACTGTCTGAACTGTTCCATTATGTGGTTTGCAAATTGTTTTTAGACAAAAGAGAATACAAATGGACCCCAAAATGTTAGACCATTCAGTCAACATGTTGACTGAATTGTCCAAACTGTGCTAGAGTAGGCTTTTTCTGGGGCATTTTCTTAATAAGTGCAACAGGTATTTGTCTTACTGAATTTTAACAAATGACAAGGCTGAATTTCATCTTTTCCCTGTTTGTGTCAGAATGGAAGAAACCAGCAGACAGATTATCTTTTTGTTATAGCACAGAAGTTCTTGCATGCTTAGAACTCTGATTATGAAACTGGATGAGACATCGTGGATTGCCATCCTCCACCTTACAAGGTAGCCACTTTCATAAATTCTCAAGCTTTATTTCAGAACTAATCAAATATTTTGATCTTATGATGCCCCTTGAAAGAGATGCTTCTGATCATTGCCTTTCAAATAACAAGACGTTTCATCTACAGGTTAAATGTACCCAACCCAAGCTATATGCACTCACCCTCATCCCAGCAGTGTAAATCTTCACCACAAAAAAGCAACTGCAAAACTTTTAAAAATCAGTTCTACTCCCTCCAAAACTTTATTTAAAAACAAAACAACCCACCCCCCATACATTCTCTCAGCTTTCCCTTCCCCAAACAGGTATCACTTGCTTTACTACCCTCAAGGCAGAACAGAACTGATCTTCTCAAACTTGAGTTTGCAAGTAAAACTTGTACAACCCCTACAGCACAGATGATCTTATTTATTTTCAGAACATTACTTACATGTGGTCTAATGGTGCCCCAAGTCTTTCTCCTTTACACTTTCATAAAAATAGGACTGTCATACTAAAAAGATCCCTTAGCACACTGTTGAGGATTATCATCATCCCACAAAAGGATCAGCCTCAGTGGACAGGCACTGGATTCCTCATTAATGAAGTGGGACAAATCCCAAATGAAGGAAATGCAAGATCATGCATTTAGTTACTCTTGACTGTGAGCTGTTACCATAAGATTGGGCAGAAAAAAATGACAGAAGATAAAGACCAGTTGTTATCTATTAATAAGCATTCTCTGGCACAAGCCATTTGTGTTTCCCCATGAGACAGTCTTAATCCAACCCCTCTTTCTTTTTGATTTTTTAACTCCTCTCTGCTTTGAATGTATATATTTTCCATTTGCCACTCTACCAAAGACTCCATTGAAATTTTGTTTTAGTCTGATAGGATTACTTTCAGCAAACACTTTATCTCATTTACTTTGTATCTACCTGTTTCTCCAACAAATGAGGTTCTAGTGCTTTGCATATGATAGACTTCAGGTTTGTAGGCTTGCAGTTCCATGGACCAAGTATTCCATTTCTCAGAGTTCAATATTTCATGGTAAAGGTTTCACATATTTTCTAATAAAATAAGCCTCGAGTGGAATGTGATACCTCGTCCTCCAGTTTGAGCTGAATCAAAAAAG
Organism: Urocynchramus pylzowi; assembly: GCA_013397555.1. Taxonomy (NCBI): domain Eukaryota; kingdom Metazoa; phylum Chordata; class Aves; order Passeriformes; family Fringillidae; genus Urocynchramus; species Urocynchramus pylzowi. Next base: position 924,392 of record VZRH01003522.1, read on the forward strand.
GAACAGGTCCATTGATTTTGATCAAATAGAAAGGCCTCTGCCAGCAAAACTCCCTAAAAAATTGTCAGAACACATATGGAAGACTAGTCCTTGGAAAAGCCATGACTATATTTTATTACTTCTTCAAAGATAAACTTCATTCTGAGGAACTTTTGCTTCCAAAAAATTGGTAATAAAGATCTTCTTTGGAGGTTGCCTAAATCCTTACATCTACAAGAGTTTCACTTGCAACTGCTACAAAAGCAAGAAACACACCATTTCATTAATTCTGTTCCCTAATGAAGGAAGGTGTGCGATTCACACAGGAATTATTTCCAAAGGTAGACACATCCTTTTTTTCTCTGTCTCTCCCCCACCATAGATACAAATATGTAATATACCAGGGTTTGAAATCAGAATGGAAACCCATTGCGGGAAGCAAGTTTTCAGACAGAGAATTCTGAACAATTGTCTTCTAAATCATACAAATACCTTGCATGTCTTAAAGAGATCTGCATATTACGGTCAGGAAAAGATGAAGTAAAAGATTCTACCACTTGACTGACTAAAACTCACGCCCAAGATTAGCTTACGAATATTCTTAAACAATATTAGTAATTGAAGTTCAACAGTGGAAGTACAAGAGGTGCAGTACACAAATGGCAAAATGATAATTTTTTTAGTTTTCTGTGTAGCATAGAAACCCAATCACTGGGAACATCATTTTTGCTTCAAATGAAAGCATTCTCACTTCCTCTGTGGCACAGGATTTTCTTCTTCATATGCTAAAAGGTTAAAGTTATAAAGCTACTTGAAATTAGATAAAGCCACAGCAAAAATTAAACAGGAATAAAACAACTGACAAGGAAGAGAGACGCTAATATGCTGCCAAACTTCCCCAAAGTCATTAATGTCTCTATCAAACCCGTGAAAACTCATAGACTCATTGTGTATAAAAAGCTGCATTACCTCACCCAGGAGCAATGAAAGCAAGAATAAATTTGAGAGAAAGCAGCTCTCTAAGCACAGCCAACTTGGTGAACTTCAGCCCTGGATTTTCATCATTGTTGCAAGGACAGAAACCAGCCACGTCTGGCCATGTAACACATACTCTGAACAGCGCAGGACACCAACTGCTCCATCTTTATGTCTGGTTTTAAACATAGGACATTAAGGAAATTTTGTTTCCAAGGAAGGGAAAGGGCAACAGCCCATGATTAATTACAAGGCAAACAAAAAAAACCACACAGATGAGACTTTATATACATGCCCTCTGTACCTTGAAGATGTTGAGGGGTTTCTTACACTCAGACCAGCAGGAAAATGTTACAGCCCACGTTCTACAAACCAGTAGCTACTTTTTGAACTATTCAAAGCAAATGTTTATTTCTTTTGGGAAAGTTTCTGCAATCATCAGTAAAGAAAAAAGAGGCAAATCAAAACTGAATTCATGAATCCAAAGCAATTGCTGGAGAGGCATGTTCTCCTCCCCCAACTATTATTTTTTTTTTTAACAAACAAATTTCTATTGAGGCCATTTGGCATTTTTTAGTATGAAATATCATCAGTTTCTCCCTCAGTCGTACACCACTGTCACCCTGATGTATTTTTCTCACAGAACCATCACTTTTGGGACTACTCTATCATAAGAGCCACCACATTATATTTGACAATCTGTACTAGATAAAATGAAGGGCATCCAAACAGTCACAAGGTCATTCAGACTTGAATCTTTATGGAGAGCATTTAAACTGTGCATTTAGTATAAAAAAATGTACTGAAAAAAATCAAGATTGCATGAAAAGTGCTTTAACTTGGTATGATTTGGGATAAAATTAGCAAGAATAGTCTCTCTGCCAAGTGCTATAAAACGATGATGCAATAATTTTACCCTTTTAAGTTAGCACATGTATGGAAGTGATTAAAATGTTTCCTTTTCAAAATTAAAAAGGAAAACTGCAACAGAGAATATTAAACCACTTCTTGAAGTTCAGGCATGCAAAGGAACAGCACAAATGCAACCACTTGGATTTCACAGACTAAGGTCTGTTGTTTTTTTTTTTTTCTTGATTGAAATCCATAGTCAACTGTTTCACACCAAAAATGAGTATGGCGTGAGATGAGATGCATTTTCTGGTTTTCTGGTTGCATCTCTACTATTTCTAAACTCTCCAGCTGAGGTTTAAGTTGACCAGCCAGGAGGACGCCCTACTGAAGGCAAAGTTACAGCACAAAAACTATATGACACACAAAGCAATACTGCCAAAAATATTCACATTCTCCCCATTTTTTCCCCAATTGCTCCCACAAATGCCAGGTGTTTGGCTAAAAGAGAAAACCAAGTGAAAATTCTCCCATTAGAGAAGCAGTGACACAAACAGGGTGAGAAAAAGGGTGTCATAAATCACATCCTCCAAATATTAAATCTACAGGTTCCACCCTTCCTGAAAAGGTTATGAGATACACAGGATGTTTCACATGAAAGCCCTTTTTTCTGTTTTGCATATGGGGATGACTCAGTTGCTTACTTGGTCTTGCACTCGGATAGATCTGCAGGAAAACTCTGAAGCGCAGGGGCGCCAAGGGGAGTCTGTGATCCAACTGTGCTGGAGAATAGATGTCATCAGCTAACAAGCAGCTCACAAATAAATGAGGAGAATTATGCTCCAGAAACAGAAGTCCTCAGCTTTGAAGACCTCCCACAGCCTGCAGCAAGTCATCTGAGTTTCTGAATGCATGGCTCGCCTTCCGACGCAAAAAATAAGCAACTGAGGTACTACATTAGTAACCAGCAACCATATATAGGGAATCCAACTGGGAATCCCAAATGTTTCATGCAGGGTCATGGCCAGACCAGGCAAGACTTAACCTAGCAAGCTTAGCATTGGATTTGCCAACGGTCAAGCCACGAGAGATGGGGAAGCAGCTCGCAATTTGCCAGACAGGGACGCCAATCCACAGTTTTGCTTTGCAAAATAACGGCCAAGAATTTGGGTAAAAGCCTATTCCAGTTTGGTAACAAATGAGAGGCTGCACCATAAAATAAAGAATACCAAGTAACAAGCAACAGAACAAAATAAAAAAAAAAAAAAAAAAGAGCAGGAAATTCATTAGGAAAAAAAAAAAGACATGGGCCAATTTTCCCCAAATGACACAGTTTCCAAACAAAATCAACAATAAGAATAGAAAGCCCAGGAAAAACCGGAAAGAACAGACCCCTTGCTAAGTTGTCAGCAATTGGGTGCATAGGACAGGCACACTGAACAGAAAGCAGCAGATTACTCAGTTCCAGAATGAGAGGCTTGTATCATGGGAGGGCAATAAATAATTTCCAGCCCATTGGTTGTTTAAGCATCCTCCTAATTTACGTCTATTAGGGATAGGCATATTGAGATTAGTAAGCCTGACTAGGCTGTAACAAGCCCATATTCAGGAGTTTGAATGAGAGATGTGACTCAAAGAATATAGTTTTAAAAGCAGTTTTGGGGAAAGGCAACAAAAAAAGCTTCCAGGCTGTTAGAAGACAACCCTCAAATCACAGGCACAGAGTCCATTACTGATGGAGGCTGAGCCTAACTTTACCTGTAAGTACAGATTCCAGGTTTCTGAAAAATGGATTCTTGTATTCTTTAGGATACTTTAACTTAGATTATCAGTGTACCAACCAGAGAATGTACTCATTACACAACAGACTAATATTAGGCTGCCATCTCTACAGGTGAGGGAGCCACATTGCTTACTACCACATCTGGCTCTCAAATGACAAATATTTCTCTGGATATTTGATTAACAATGAATTTAATGACTGGAAGAGGACACAGCATTAATATAGCAGTGCTCTGGACTGGTAAATCTAAACAACAAACACTTTTTCTTGATAGCCACCTAGAAAGGAGTGCCACCCATGAAACTGCCCCCTCCTTCCTTTTTGCTGCTGTCTTTCTTTAGGGTGGCTAAAATGGGCAACAGCCACTCCAGAGGAGCTCACCATGACCTCCTGGAGTAAACCAGATACTGGTAATCTTTAGATGTATTTGTTTAGAGTAGTCAGATATGAAATGATTGAATGCAAACTAACATGCAATACACAATACAAACTTGCACAATTTGTGGGAGAGGTGCAAAGAAGAACTCTTTGAGCATTGAAGATTACAGAGAATTCAAAAATTGGTCTCTTCACTTTTCTTAGGAGAAACTGTGCACACTAAAATGACTTTTAAAGGGCTTTTAAACAAGCATCAGTGACCAAATCAGGAGAAAAGCTTTTAACAGGGAGGGTAATAAACCACAGCAACAAGCTGAAAAGAGAAGCTGTAGATCCTCCATTTTTTATTATACTCTAAAAAAGACATATGATCTCACTTGGAAGACACCTCAGCTAAAGTTGTGCTTTTGTTAATCATGCAGTATTGAGCTCAATGCTGCACAGTGGTGGGGTCAGCAGCCAGGACTCAGCAGAATTCAGCAGCCATCATGCTCCCAAGCAGCTTCCGCCAAGAGCCCAGACTCTGAGCTGTCCAGCTCCCTTTAGAAGGTTGATTTCTCCAGTTCTCACAGCCTTAAATGTTAAGTTAAATCTCACAGTTTAAATGTTAGACTACCACCTCAGTTATTTCACCTTCATCAGCTGATGTCATGGAAGCAACAGGTTTTTTCCGGCTGAAGCTATATGCATTGACTAATTTTTTTTCTTTTTTTTTCCAAAAGAATAAAAAGATTACTCCCAATTCATTATTTGCTTCATTTCTATCCACAAGATGAATAAAAGCCAAATGAATGCTATTTCCACAGCCTGAAGAAAGCATATTACAGAACCACATTCAGTGGTAATTTAACATTCATAACACTGATACTTTCTAAGTTACAGAACATATTTAAGCAGAGAAATAAAGTTTTTTTGCTAAAATTTCACTATTTCTCAGTTTTTCAGAGACAGCATTAGGAGACTTACTAGAAATTAGCTTATTACTAATAAGCTAATTTATTTACCATACTAAAGAGAAACTGAAGTGTATACCACGTGTGCACCACTTTTCTGAGTAGGGCTAAAACCTCATTATTGGCAGTGTTCTGCATTCAAAGCAAGAGAAAAAGTTCTTGTAATCATTTTAAATGGATATGATTATTTTTCTGTCCAGCTACACCTGGCCATCTCAAGCATAAATTAGAAATGTGCTATAAAAGCTTCAAGTTCAACTTCCTCAAGAAAGACTTTCTTCTTGGATTTGTAAATACCTTATCAAAGTTTCACGTCTCCCCTAACATTTAAAATATGACCTAAATATTCAGATGCCAATATTAAGAAAAATATTACCCTTTGTAAACATCTTTTCAGTGTATGGGATCAATATACAAAACATAACCCACCAGTGACAGATGTCCAAGTAAGAGTCCACAATCTTTTCACAAAAACTGATGTCCCTTTGCCTGCCAGCAGCTCATGCAAGCTAGAAGGAGTTAAAATCTTGCACTGCATGGCTGAGATTATTTGCTGATGCTCTAACACCAACCAAAACTTGCAGCCAGCGTGTATTTGCTGCCTTAGAACGAATATTTAACTGCTAACACTTAATTTAAAACTAACACTTCCTTAAAATAAAACACATCTATATGCATTAAGTCCATATGCATCAACTATAGCACAGTCTCCAAGCTGTCATTTAGGAAAAAAAACCCAAACCTTGAACCCAACAACTTGGCTTCCTGTGGGCACCACAAGGATCACTCACCAATAGATAAAAAAGAAATAAATTAAAATTAACTCCAGAAACATCTTATCATTTATCTGTGCAGGCCAATACCACTCCAGAACAAATGAAATACTGTTTTTCGCATGAAGAAATCTGTTTGAATGCATCTATACTGAAGTAACAGGGTTGCACAGTGGGTCAGCACAATCTGCAGACCAGAGAGCTGCCCAGAGTTGGCTTGGGACATGGCTCATCGAAAGAATTTGTATTTCTGATGAAGAAGCACTGACTGAAGGAAGGAAACCTGACTGTCTGACCTCAAAATCAGATTGCAGCAAGATAAAGCATCATCTGACCAGCTGAAGAGAGAGGACATCAAATGAAAGGAACTGCCAACATCACATTGGGTTTATGAACCTTTGTTAAGTGGAACCATATTCAATTTTCACAGTGTTGACATGTATTTCTAAAGTGAGTCTGAAAAAAGACTCTTAAGATTAAGTATTAAAGACTGCCTAAAACTTAACAGCAAAGCATCTTGAGCACACAGAGTGTGATCTACAGCTTGAGCTCACTCTGCCTCCTTCACCAGACTCATCCCCACCTCAGACTGCTCAATACTGGAATCAGTGCAAAGCCTCAACTCCACATGGCACAGGTGTAAATCTGAGAAGTATTTGATGAAATTAGGAGAGAAGAGGTGCATGTGTACACCCACCTCCTGCAATGTGCTCCTGCCTCTCAGCAGAGGTGGCCCTCACCACTGAAAAGCACCTTTGCTGTGCTGGTATTCCATGCAGGAACCATTGCAGTATTCAGCTTTTCATTTTAAAAAACCCAAGTAGCAGCCCAACATCAAAGAAAAATGACAGACTGCATCTTTTCACTGGCTTTCTTCAGCCATTACATTTGGGAATGGAGAGAAACACAGGTCAGTTCCATATACTTCAATGGCTTAGGGAGAACATACTGTAAAGAAAGATCAGAATGATGAAAAAGAGCCTCTTAGAAATAAAAGAGTATAAATAAATAAAAGGAGATAAATCATTAAAGGAGAGAGAATTATCATTTCGAAATATAGCATAAACAACTTAGTCAAATCCTCCTTTTGTGACCTAGACAAAAACGCATGCTGCCTCAACAGGAATTACTCCCTACTGCAAAATATTTACTGTGGATGTTCACATGCATATTTATGAGAAATATCACTTCCAGCTAGTTTGCCTATTGACCAGCATCAGCCAATCACATGCAGAAAATGAAAGAAGAAGGTGAGCAGTTGCCACATGAGATATTTCTACAAAAGCCTTGGGAAGTTGAAACAGGACAGCAGCAACTGCCTCTTCAGAGCTAAAAACATCTTTAAGCAGCACAAGTGTAAGTGTTGCCGTGCCAGCAAATATGCTTTAGAGATGCGTGTTTAACAGATCCAGGCATATCCCAAAACACTACCCTGAAATTGCAGGGGTAATAGCTGCCCAATGTTTATTTTCTGCACATGCTCAGACTTGGCAGGGAGGTTACACAGCTTCAGTATCAGTCAGAGAAAACAGGTCCATGCTATCAACAATGTTAACTAATATATTCTCTAAAACATATTTTCTCTTAGCATTAATTAGTGCTCCAACCCTCCCCCCAAAACACCTGGTCCTTGAAAAGCCCTTCAACTGCAGTGGTAAAGCACGAAATACAATCAAGCAGGTATTTTATATGTAAAAATGTGGTTTAGATTTCAGAAACCAGACCTTGCAAATAATGGATGAGGAAGCAGAACGTTGCACAAACGTCAGCTTTTGCTCTGCAGCATCCTCCGAGGTTTCTGTTATAGTTATACAGGCAGAATTGCAGCAGCTCATCAAGGTTTGTCAAAATCCAGACTGTGGTCTTATTCTGCTAAGGCCAGTACTCAACATATGCAGAAATACATTTCTATGCCTCTGTGGAATTAACTCATCCATTAGCTAAACCTCATCAAAAAACAAAACTAAAATAAAATATGACAATACATTTTTGGCCTATTTTCAAAGTTTTGCTTCGCTGATGGTATAAAATTTCTAAGGTGTTGAATACTATTTGGAGTGCTTTAAGTGTCTCTTTCCACACACAAATAAATAATAACCTCTGTAAAAATATTTTCCATGGATTTACTGCTCATTAAAAATAAAGAAAACTCCCTGTCAGCTCATGAAAATGACAAACCCACCAGAAATATTTTTTCAATGAAAAATCCATCCAAATAAAGCTTGTAGAAAAAAAGGCAAGAAAAAACAACTGAAAATTCTTCCTGGCCAGGAGACCAAGCCAACTCCCATCATCCTCGGTCTGAATCTTGATCTTTTCTTCAGCATTATCTCCGTGCTCTCAACACAAACACCTAATTATTACCATGGAAAAGGGCACAAGGAAACTGCTGAAAACTCCCCTTATACTGCAAAGGAAAGCACAACCGGAATGGTAAGGATGAATGGCTGTAGACTGCTTAGGAGATGATGCACAGAAAAGCAGGAGACAGTGTGGGGCCTTTAAAGGATTTCATTGCTTAGCTTGAGCTAAGCAGTCCAGACAAACATTAGCTGTATTTGATAAAGATCAAACACCCTCCACACCCATCCTTCCCAAAATACACAATAACAGTCCAGCATGACCATCTCCCTCAGACTCAGGTTGTCAGAGAAAAGGCCAAGACACTGCTTTAACCTTTTACACAGTCACATGTTAATTGGAATTTAAGTGCTACAAGCAATTGCACTACTCATCATCCCTGTATATTTGGACATCCACTTTCTACCTCAACAAAGAGAATAGAATCAGAGGATGGCCTGGGTTGGAAAGCAACCTTAATGATCAATAAGCAGAAAATTTATTGCAGCCACTCACCCAGGCTAAGATATCAATTCTCAGAGTGTAACAATTAGTGGTCCATGCACAAGCAAGTAAAATAACTCCAATCCTGTAATCCACACACAGCATTTTATCACATGCATTTCTGTAAAACTGAGAACAATTCTGAGACAAAACTACTGAGGACATAATTAGAGATGCAAATGGTAACTTGGAACTTGTAATATTAAACATGGCATTGTAAAATTAGCAAGGCAAACTTAGTTAAGCACAGCAGACAAAGCAGCTCCCAACTATGCTTCTCACCCTGGTATACATGTGAAAAGAATGGAAGCCAACAGAAAGTTTTATTAATTTCAAGAGCTAAAACACAAGAAAGGGAAAGTACAAACCATCATGAATTAAAAAAAAAAAACAAAAAAAAACTCATTTAACTTCACTAAAACAAACAAAAAAGGTACCATATTAAAATCATGGAACTCCTGCTAGTAGTGAAAAGAAAAATTAAAAAAAGGCAAAACAGTAAAGTAAAAAAAAAAAAAAAAGGGAAAAAGAAAAGCAGACATACGAGAGATATTTTTGTTTAGTAGCTGATTAGTTAATATTAGACAGCGGCTCTAAACATTTAACTCTTTCAGATGGTTAGGTCCAAGAAACTCGCAACAAAAAACAGTCAAGTGATTTTATCTGAGTTATTAACATCCCTTTTCAGAAAGTCCTAGAGTACCAGGGAAATTCCAAAAGCCTGGAAGAAAACTAGGATTGCTGCAATGCTTAAAATGATATTTGCAGAAAATAACTTTATGATAGCTTGTCATCTGAATACTGAGCCCATCAAAATAGTGAGAAGTTTGATTTAGGATTTTATTAATAAGACTTTAATTGCTAAGCATCGAGTAATTAAAGCAATTAGTATCAAACAAGTTCATGAAAAGTAAGTCCTGTCAAACTAATTAATTTTTTTTGACAGAACTTCAGTTTTTTTACTTGTTTTTAGCTGCAAAGACAATCATTGATGAGCTATGCTACTCCCGCACAGAACTTGACTCAGTTCCACCCATTTTGATTAAGGAAATGGGAAGATTGCTAGCTTTTTGAGGCACTGTGCAATAGCCAAGCATTTGTCTAGAAAACTCAATTCAAAAAAAAAAAACCAAACAAACAACAAACCTGGAAATGAAAACAAAAGTTGAGGACAATTCTCTTTTGCTTGTGCAACCGCATGTAATTGCCATTCTAATTTCACAACATCCTCTTAACATACCTCAAAATACAATATTGACTGAATTAAATATTAAATGCTCATGCAAATCATCAGAATAAAAAGCCTGGAAGCTTCCATCTTTGTAAAACCTGTCCTGCGCTATTTCCACATGATGTGAGGAAATGGCCTCAAGTTGCAACACGGGAGGTTTAGATGTGACATTGAGAAAAATGTCTTAACAGAAAGGGCGGCCAGACAACAACAGGCTGTTCAAGGAAGTGGAGGAATCACCACCCCTGAAAAGGGTCAAAAGACCTGGCACTTGGGACATGGTCTAGTGGTGGCAGAGCTGGGTTAACTGTTGGACTCACACGTCTTTTCCAATCTTAATCATTCTGTAATTCTGTGATTCTAGCCTCCAACTGGCCAGTGCTTTTCAAGAGGCAAAATGGTGACTTTTAAGCCAGAAGATTAAAGACTCAAAACCAAAACTGACAGAAGAGAAGCCAAAAGAAACTGAAAAACCAAACAGTCAGAAATAAGGCAGAAACAGCACCGCAAAATTCAAAAGAAGCTTGAGGAACCCTTTATATAAAATTACTGCATGGGGGCTAAAACAAAGTAAATGAGACCCTCTGCAACTGCTTGAATATTCTGGTTTTCCAACTATAAGCTTGGTACCTGTTGGATAAGTATATGTCTGTCTTTTCCTGCATTTTTTGAGTTCCAGAAGTGTGATTAAATACCAACATAAATAGTACCAAATTATACATTATCAGAGCATCTAAGCTGTATAAAAGAACCCCTGCTAAAACACAAACTCATCAGACTTCTATGTTAATATGATGTCTCAGTATGCACATTTTTGAAATTAAAGATCTCTGGAAATAGCAGAGCTGCTCTTAATACATATCAAGCACACATTTTAGTTATATCAGTAACAGGTAAAGCAATAGAAAGGCTGCTATTCCCCAGACTGAATTTCACGAGGTCCACACAGGGCCACCTCTCCAGGTCCCTCTGGATGGCATCCCTTCCCTCCAGCACTCAGCTCCACCACACAGCTGGATATCAACTTAATTACTTTCTTTTTCTTACAGTGAACAGTATACAGCAAAGCCTACTCAACCTTTTCAGGGTTCTATTTCAAGGCAGAAGTGAAACTAAATTAGAATTCCAAAAATAATTACAATTTCACAGACCTTCGCCTAGAACAAAGGTGCTACAGAAACCTATTGATATTACTACTTCAACAAAATAAGTAGTAATATATTCTTAGAACATAACAAAAACACTAAGGATTCCTGTGGGAAATTCAACATGCTGGGCAAGAAAAAGGGATTTTTGGATCTCTGATGTCAAAGTGTATTAGTTGCTCCATCAAATAAGGAATTAACAATTCCTACAACCTTATAGGGAAAAAAAATAACAATCCCCCTCTTTCTGTATCTCAAAGAAATCAAAGATTTTTTTTTCTGGTTGTTTGTCTGCTGGATGGCTATAATCTTGATCCAAATTAGATCTACTAGAGTAGAAAACAGTACAAGAACTGTTTAGGTTTAGGCTTTAATAACAGCAAAAAAAATTTCACTACAGTTCTAAAAACAGTTAAAAAACAAATTATGGGATATATGTTGAAGACATTTATCAAAAAATTGCCATTCTGCTTGTGAATTTAAATGCATAGCAACAGTAGATGGATCCACAAGGAGATCCATACAATAATATTTCACAAAAACATCATGAAAACTGAATAGATAAGAACAAAATTCTTTAAATATGCAGCTTTAGCAACTCTGGAAATACAAACTCTATTCTAAACCATACCAGTTTAAAAAAACAAAAAACAAAAAAAAACCACTAAAGTATGACCTAAACCTAAATTTACTATATTCAGGCTTTACAACATTCTCTGTAAACATTCTTTAGTTAGAAGTTGACTACAAACTAGCCCCTAGAAATTAGGACAGAACCAGAATAATACATTCTGATACCAAAATATTTTATTAACACAAAACAAGCAGATGTCTTATTTAGACTGAGTCAGGAGATAAGAGAACACAAATTCCAGCAATAGCAGCAATACAATCCCTCCTTCTGACTAAGTAAAAGCTTCCCATATGGAATAGCCTTTAAAAATCATAACAAGCCAAGAGTGCCTGATGCCAGGTGTCTCCACATCCCTCTTTTTATCATCATAATGCTGAAATTAAAGAAGATGAAGACCACTTCTTACTACCTTTGAAAGGATCCTAGAGTCTCCACCCTTCCTTGGGTTGCTGGGCCTTTTAAGATCTCTCTAGTCACACCTCCCCTTAATTTGCAAAATGAAACTGTGAAATGCACTATGAAAAGAGAAGACCTCAGAAACAGAATCAAATTAACATACATATACAATAAGAACATGGGCATCAACAGCTGAAAGAATAAATACAGGAGTAATGAGTCCAAGGAGGAAAAATTCTCTAAAGATGCAAAAATTCAAAGTGATTAATTAATGAATGACCCATCACAGATTCAAGGTAAGCTGTGAAGTGAACATTTGTTCATAAAAATTGGGTTTTCTTTCCTTTTTAATTCTGGATTAATAGGAACTTGTCTCTCTCAGACAAAAAAAAAAAAAAAAAAAAAAAAAAAAAAAAAAAAAAAAAAAAAAAACAAAAAAAAAANAATAAAAAAAAAAAAAAAAAAAAAAAAAACAAAAAAAAAAAACAAAAAAAAAAACCACATAATACTCCAAAAAGGCCAAAATCCAAACCAAAATATCTCACCCAGCTGCCCCTTCAGGAGCTCAAACCTCCCAGGTTTTCTTTCAGTATGAGGCAGGAAAAAGCCTCAGCCATCCCTCTTCATAACGTTTTGCTGACAGACCTCACTCCTACAGAAGGAAAACCCTTGGGAAAAGCAAGTTGTCAGACCAAGATGGAGCCACATGGACACTGAGTATTTTTATAAAGTCTATTTTCATCTATTATTTTATTGCTATACTTCAAAAAGCTCGCTTAGGTCACTTATGAAGTAAGTCACATTTGTTGTATTTTAGCATGGTATCACTACAGTATTTTTAATAAACCAATCTATTTCTCCAGCACATCCTATTTTATAGCTTTCTATCCAACTCAACAAAGCTGGTACAAAATACCAATGCTTTCAGAGATGTCACAACAAAACAACTTTCACCAGAACAAGAAATGCAATTACATAATTTTTTTTTTTTTTTTTTTTTAATTTTTAATCCTCCTCTTTGCTTCAGTTTCGATGAAGACGGCTGATGGCCTGTCAAATTGAAAATAGAAGAAAAAAATCAGTGCTGAATTTTCAACTAAATTTTCAATTTATGGGGTTTTAGCTTCCTTGGTGATATGCCTCCCACATGGCCCAAAAGCATAGTGCCATGCCTGCCTCTTGACCCAAGCACTATATAAACATCCCTTCACACTTCATGCAAGAATTCCTGACTATACTTTCACACAAGTCCTCCTAAGCATGGTAAAGAGGAGTCAGACAAGGACTTTGTATGCTACTCAGGCTTTCACACAAGTTTTTTGCAAATAATGAATCAGGAACAGAATTAACTGTCCTTAGCAGAAATGATACAGCAAACAAATTTAATTTGCTTTTGCTGTAGCTGCTTTTCCCACTGTTTTTGAAGTTGTGTTTAAAACATAAAGCAGAAAGCATCCCAGAAGCCCCAAATTCAACATCCTGAACCATTCAGAGATATTTCTTCAGATAGGAACTGAAAGGCTCCTCTATTTTCCAAAAGAAAATTATAAAGGGGGCTTTTAATCCAGAAACACACACAATTAAGCTGGCCTCATCCCAGATGGTTTCCCAGGATGAAGTGGGCAACGTCCTGCTCTCCCACTCTTCCAACAGACACAGGCCCCATCTGTGGAGATGCAGTCCCTGAATGCCACAAGTGAGCACTCCAATGTCCAAACGCCACTGCCAACAGTCCAAAACCAGATGCAGCAAACAAATCTGGTTTAGCTAAGTTTTCACATTGTTTGCAACGACACGAACTTTCCTGCTAGAAATCATTTTGGAGGCAGTGCCCAGCAGGGTGGGAAGGCTGCAATTCCCATTGCTGTGGAGGGGAAGCACTCAGTGCAGCACTCACTATGGGCCACATTTACAAAGCCTTTATTTAAATATACCACCACCTCTGCTGAAAGTTGGAAAAGACCAAAAAAGCTCAATTAAATACCGTGTGATAACAAGTTACTGAGAAGCAACCGCCAAACACAGTAATTGCACATGCTCACTCTTTAACTCAAGTGACCCTGCTTTTGCCAGGGGCGAATAATGCACATGCAATTACCATGAATAGCTGATGAACTGTAACTTGTTTGTGCATCTGGAATGGTGGGCGTTTCTGGAAATCCTATCATGTGCAGACTTACATACTCAGGCACCTTAATTACTTTTTCAACCCTCCCTTGTAATGCCCACTTGTTTTTTTCCCCAGTCTTGGGCAGTGGCAGTAAGGTCCTGCAACCTGTATTATTTCCATGAGCTCCATCACTCAGAGAAAAGCCCAGAAGCCATATAAGGTGCCACAGCAGATGTGCATTGCCCTCATCGTGCTGCATAAGCCAAGCAGCCCAAAACTCCATTAGTCCTGGAAAAGCTGCCTGAATGAGGGACATACTTCCGAAAGCAGAAGCTGAAACAGTAAGATACTATAAGTTTTGTATGCCAACAGTCCCCAAAGTACTCCTGTGCATTTACATGTGGTTTTTCCACTACCAATTCTAAAAAAACCAGCAGTGAGAGGAAAAACTTCAGCTGTTTTAAGAATTGACCTCCAGCCAGGACGACAGGACTAAACACTCATCCAGACACAAGGCACATCACGTACAGCAACAGCAGCTATGGCCAACTTGCCTTTAGATGTATTTGCAGTGATTTTAAACTCTGAATAGGTGTCACACACATTTAAGCCTGTTACAATAAATGGTGTCAAGAGGCAAATGTCGCTTCAGGATTCCAGCTCTGGCCTGAGTACAGGAAGACTCGGCAGCAGCCGTGCTGGCACATCAGCCTTTCCAAGACGGACTCGCAGGGAGCGCTTGGATGGGCTGACTCACCCACTCTGCTGCCTGCTATGAGCCAGCTGCAATTCACTGGACAGATCACAAGTTGTAGGGAAACAAACAGATCAGGGATTTGCACCTTTGAGAAATGCTGTTCAGACAACAAAAAAAGGCCCATCAGTGAAGTTCCCAGTGCTGAGGTGTTGTACATCGGCAGAAGAGCAAGTTTACTGGCATTGCATGTACGTGAAACCATTAACACATAACATTCCAAACTGGGAGCATTATTAAGTGCAGTGATGTGCCCAAAAAACTACAGATGCCAATTGTTCATACATTTTTGGCTTAGGAAGGACTTCTCAGATCCTCTGCAATGTAATATAAATCATATTTACAAACCAAAAGACATGAGAAGTCTCATATGTCAAGCCACAGTGATTTACAGGCACTTACGTATTCTCACTTTTCAAAGTATGTCATCAGATGCCTCAGCACCGAATTAGAAATACAAAGAAAGGCAGATAACATCCCAAACAACTTATTTCTATTTGCTTCTGTTTTAAGTTCTGGACATGCAGAGTAGATATTTTAATTCATCTACACTTTAGCACCTTTTTCTAGGTTTTCAATTTCTCTTCTTTTAACATGTTAGGGTGCAGGAAAATAATTAACAGATATAAATTACAGCTCCCTCAGGGTTAGAAGTGATAATGTAGAAGAGAAGCTAAACATAGATGATACAAGCAGATTGAGCAATGTACCGAGATGCATTTCCATGTGTTTTTTGATTCACATCTTCTTGCACGAAAAGAGCACGATTCAGAAAACAAAGAAAGCTACCAAACAGCATCTCCAAACTGGCTCCACTGAAAGAAGTGATACTTACTGAAATAAGGAAAGAGAAGTAAGGGCTATTTTGCAAACCAGCAACACAATGGTGGACTCAGTAAAAAACCAACTTGAAGAAGAATTTGCAGTCACTGGAGATACTGCCCTGAGGCTGCCTGCCCTCCTCAGGCAGCTCAGTTCGCAGCAACCTCCTCTAAATTAAATCAGTCCAGACTCTTTTTGCTGAAACACCAGATCCCTACAGTGGTTTCAGCACAGGCTCTTTGCAGCAAGGCACCATAATCAAGCTGAACACCATGAGCACATTTTTCTTTCAGAAAGAAGGAACAAAGTCCAGTGGATGAGGGGAGACACTATTTTGGCACCAATGACTCTATTTAATCAATGCACCTACTGGCATATCGATTAAATTTAATCAAAATGCCCAAGACGAAGCGTCACAGGTATGGGAAAAAGGGCAGCAGTCTGTTGGTGGCTGCACACAAGTACAAAGGGATAAAAAGAAAACAGGCAGAACCACAGAGGTTCACGTCTACAGAGAAGTCACATCTACACAAACAGGAGTGGTGTAAGTTTGTTCTAGTTTACAAGGAGTGTCAGACCAAGACTTGCTGCACATCTCTACAGTGAAGTGACACTGGCACAACTCTGCAGGATTGCCAGCAATGGCCAAGGCTGGCAGCCAGGACACATCTCCCAACACCCTGGGGCCTACTAGGTGCCAGCCTGATATTCCTATGTCCCTGCATATTGGCTATTTCTGTTATTCAGGGCAGCTAAACTGAGCTAGCACAGGGATGCACCCATGTGCCATAACAAAATACCATCCTTTTGCTGTTAAAATAAACATATATCTTAGGGCAGCAGGAATAAAAGGAGAAATCAAAACTTAACAGCATGGGAGCTTACAAAGGCCATAAGTAACCTGGCATTAATCAGGAACAAAACCACAAAAAAACAAGGCAAGGTTAGTAACAATGACCTCCCAGGCCATGGCCCCTCACACGATTTCCCTCCATTCTGACTGGGAGGTGAAGCAGCAGTGGCATTAAAACAAAGTGGGATTCAGGGGAATATTTAACAATCTACCTCCTCAAAGGCAAGACGTAACTTTCGTGGTTGTGCAGGTTATTTAACCAGAGTCCAAAAAACCTGAACTGGCTTGGTGAAGTTTTTAATGGACAAAGTATCTCGATCACAAGAAGAGCAGGCAAATCATGTGGGCTTATCTCAAGCTTTCAGCAGGTTAACAGAAAACTCTAAACTAAAACTACAAGTCTGTCAGCTGAAAGGCTGGTACAGAATCATCAAATTTTTTGTCAGGCTACCACAATACACTGACTTTCAACTATTAGTCGGAATGCAGTAGATCCTGAGGCCCCCAGAGCTATATTATGTCACATCTGATTTTGGACTTCTGTCTAGGAACCCACTAAAAAATGCCAAAAAAAACAAAAAAAAAAAACAAAAAAAAACAAACCAAAAACCAAAAAAACCCAAAAAAACCCAAAAACAAAAACACACAAAAAAACCAAACCACAACAACAACAAAAATCTCCCAGATTTAAAAATCTCCAGTCTTAAGCTTCCAACCAGTATATGATGTTCATGTAAGAGAGGGTAAAGAAGTAGAACACAGCTTGGCATGGCTGCAGGGCAAAGCCAAGAGCAATCCTCATACCATGATCCAGTCCTGCAGTCCCAGGGGTCATTTCTTATCACCTTTAGCTTCCTGGCACCATTTCCCAAATCAATCAATACATCAGCAGATTTTTTTTTTTTACTGTTGAAAGAACCTAGAAATGTGGAAGTTTCACTCTGCCCCCCACAGGACCTGCTGTTGTAGGAGGAGCAGAACCCCCAGGGCAGCCCAAGCAATTAGGGAAGGTACCACTTCCCAGGCTGCTTCCCTGGCTCAGGAGCAGCTCTCCCATACAGGGACATGGCACTGCAGCCACCAAAAACTCCACCATCCTCCTGACCTTCTACTCACCAGAAGAGCTGAGGGGAGGAGCGACAGGAACAGGCTTTCAGAGGTTGGAAGCCCAGAAGCTGCACACTGACCACGTCTGCAGCCCCCCAAATCTAAAGCATCAGTTTTAGCACCAAGACTGCTCCCACACCATGGCACATTCACTGCTTGGTCAAATCAGCGCTCTGCCTACACCTGTCCCAGCCCAGAGAGACCCAGCACACTGCCAAACAGCATTTTCAGGTCTTCCCACAGAGAGATTACTAACCTGCCCATCACAGCTCAGGAAAACCAGCAGCACTGCTGCTGCTCCCGACCCAGCAGGATCCGTGGGGAGGAGGCTGCAGATCCCCCCCAGCGGCTGCCTGCACCCCACAGCTGCCGGCACTGATGCCGCTCACCCCCTTCCCAAGCTCCTGCTTCCCAGCCAGAGCGGGTCAGCCGGCAGAGCCAGCCCACCCCGAGAGAGGGCACCTCACTCCGTGCAAAGCAGCCTCGCAGCTGCTGAGCATTTAGAAAACTGTCTGCGGTACCACCAGTTACAAGGAAAAGTTTTTTGAAAAAAATCATGCCAGCTGTGGAGAGCAAGCAAGGGAGCATGAGACACCTGTGAATTTGATCTTAGGAAAAAAAAAAAAAAACCAACAACAATAGTGATTTGAAAGAGAACACAGGTTACAATTACAAAATATTAGAGATGAGTGATTTCATTATTTGCACAATTTTCTGTGGAGACGAAAAAGTCAGTAAGGCACTGCTAAGTGCCTTGACTAGGTTTAAATTCAATTATGAATACGTTTTTACCACCTGAAAAATAGATCGGTACATTTTTCAACCAACAGTAATCAGCTATTCTACACTTTTTTTTTTCTCCAGTCAATAAACACAAGACAATGATTGTCCAAGATTTGAAGTGCAATTTGTCCTAATAAACTTATCTAGGGATTTAAAACACATTCACACTATGGAATCTGAATGACAGTTTTTTAAAATTAATTAATGGACTTTGAGATAACACATTTAACTCAACAGATACATTGAAAATACATTAGTGAATATGCAGATCTAAGGAAAAAAAAAACTACCAACAAAACCTATTCTCTTCAGGTTTAGTTTTAGAAAAAGCTTGAAAGTTTATTTTTTAAATTTTTTTCCCAAATTACTCTAAATTTAAAACTAGCTAAATAGAACTGGGTTTATTTACTTAATTATTAGCAACCTGCTCCACCTACATCACCACTTGTGATCTTGTTATTTCCTGCCTCCATTCATAACATTTATCTCTTTTAACTCTGTCCCTCAGCCCTTATAAACTGGAACCTTAAGGACTGAATTTGTGTCCTTCCAGACCAAAACAACGTAACAGCTGTAATTATATCACAGTGACACAGTTAATGTCTGAATCCTATTTATATTTAGTATCCTGGGTTTTTTTCAAATGCTCTTTTTGGCCCCCCTCCATCCTGCCTCTCCAATATTGTGTCCATCATCCCAATACTGCCCACTCATGCATTCCTCCCTGTCCCATCCTCATGACCATGCAGCTGGGGTTGCCCTTCAGCCTCTGTTGCCTCATCCGTCTGGAATTCCCTTTCTCCAGACTGATTCCTCTCCTTGGTTCTTACCTTTATGTGTGTACACACACATTCATTTACAGTCACCCACTAAATCCCACGTGGTTTTTACTCTGCCCTCACCAAGGTCAGAGCAGACAACAAAAATACTCAGACCTTTCCTGCTTTTGCACTTCAGATGTATTTTTCTTTTATTTCATTCATAATGTGTTTCATTCCCCCTTTGCCTGCAAAGCAGCCCGTGTGCACATCTCTCTGTAGCTTTACAGGTACATTCTACCCACATACATGTTCTGTCAGAACACATAAATGTATGCCTGCACCTTGCAGGAAAGACTTCTACAACAAATACAGTAATTCTGACACTGAGTCAGGCACCAACACTGTATCACAGTACAGGCAGGACAGTAATATCTTTAATAATGACACTTACTTGTTCCTCTCCCTCGCATTTTTTTTGCAGTACAACTGAAATCAGGAACTAATTGAACATCACCAGATTTCTCTTCGGTATTTAAACAGTTTTCTGTTTTTACAGAAAATATAAACCATTTGGAGAAATCACCTTCACACAGGTCTTTTTTTTTTTTTCCCCCAGGCAAAATTACTTAGAATTTTGACACAGGTTAGAAAGGAAGACGTATTTTTTTGTTAAACCTTTCTTCTTTATGCTAAACTTGCTTATCATGTAACATTTACAGCCTTTTCAAGAGTGCCTGTGCTAAGAGGTGCATCTTACCTGGCCACTTTTATGCTTATTATAAATTCTTTCCACATACAGCTCGTTGGACAGCACATTCAAAACAAGGAAAATCTCTGGAAAATTATGCATTTAGCTGTCTTGCCTCCTGTTTCATAAAACCAAGTCTGATGCCTGTTAATTGTCCCCTCTATAATAATAATAGAATATATCTGGATCTGCTGCTTACCTTTTAAAATCAAGCAGCCTTTCATCAGCATGTATTTCACTGGCACTTTAGAGTATAAAATTAATAAAATTCACATGTATTTATTCAGGCATACCTCCTAAATCTTTAGCAAGGACGGCTATGTGCTTTTTTGGTCACTTTCCTCTCTTTTTTATTCTAGGTGACTCATGTAACTGTGAACTTAATTGGCATCACTTAAAGTAGTCTGGGAAATTTTAAACTGCTGAATGTGAATGTGTTACTATGTATCTGACTGAGATCTAAATAAATTCCACATTTGGCCCAAGGAAATAAGACACACAAGATATCAACCTGTTCTTAGAGAGTAAGAAAAACAGCATTCTAGATTTCGCTAAAGTACAAACAGATTCTCTTCCCTGTGACCCATTGCTGTAACTCAGGTAATACTGACACAACAGTAACTTCTGCCCAGCTAGCCACAAGATAACTAAACTCTGCTTCTCCACGAAACATTCTATTCATTAAAAAAGATGTATAAGAGAACCGGAATTATGTGCCATGCTGTTACTAAAGCAGAAAAGCATGGCTGTGAATTAAAATCAGCAACATGCCATTTTATTTTTTTCTTTAGCATTTTCCATCAGGACAGCATTTGCCTTTGTCTGGAACTCACAATGCAAAGAAAACAGAAAACATTGTTGGCCTTCCTCATGTGAAAACATTGTTACAGGGATATATGGAAAGTGTCTTCACAATTTCACAAACATTTCTGCATATACAAACTTACAACCTGGGACATAATCCTGGGAGTATGTTGGGTGCTTCATATGTGTATCTACTGTTTTGTGTGTACTAAATCCACAACAAGAGAAAGCACTAAGACCCTTCAAAAGCCATTTGATATGATTTGGGGCAAATACACAACACAGAGACAAGGGTGGGGGACAGGGATATACATACTGATGGCACACTTCACATGCCAGCACTTCCTCTGCTGGAGGACTTGACAGAGGAAGCACAGAAAATAAACAACCAGCATCCATCTCTAAGGTGTAATAGTTGTATTTTAATCAAACAGGTAACATTAACCTTTCAAGCGCTGCATATCATTTTCATTACTGCATTATTACCAATGGCAGGGAAGACACAAAACTACAGAATGAGTATCATGAATTTAAAACACTAAATAACCACACTATTAGTTAAAACCTCAAAAGTGTGTTTTAAATACAAACATATTGTTGCCAGCAACAGATTCATCTTAATATTAAAATAAAAGATGTTCCATAAACCTAGAGTGCCCTTATTTGCTCCTTTTATTACAAGAAATAACACTCACACACAGAAAATGCAGCACTGTCTATTTATCAAAGTCCCACCAGAGTTCAAGCTAATCTCCATTTGTGTTCATGATTTTTAACCTGTACCATGTGAGCAAATCGGAACCCACCTAGGAATAACCTGATCTACCTTATTTGCATGGGCACTTTCTTGTGCCAGTGGAAAACTGTACAAAAGACCTTGATCCCTCTCATTTGCATTCAAGTAACTAGCCAAGTTTTCAAAACATGCTTCTAAGTATTTAGTTATTGAGTACACACAGAGCTTATTGCAGGAAAAACATAAACCTTAATGGCTATGAGAGGCAAAAAATATGACTTAACACCTTGCAAAACAGTTTGCATGGCTTGAATTTCTCAGTTCCATAATAACCTTTGTTTTTGCATACATGTACCCGCATTGCATAGCAGGGGCACACAGGATCTAGTAAGGTTTTGTGGGTACATATCAGGATAGAACTGGTCCAAAATATTTTAAATAGCTGCTATTATTATTAATATTTGCATTTACTTGTTTTATAGTATGGAGTTTTCACTGGGCTGCAAGGATGTGGAAGTGTGATTCATCTCCTATCCTAGCCAGTCCTCCTTAAATCATTCATTCAATGCCCCTGATGTTAGCAATTCTTTAAATGTACTTGAACTCCAACAATTAGACAAGAAATGTTAGATTAGGGACACAACTAAAGAAAAGCTATTAAACAGGCTTTTGTTTTAAGACAGAGAAGGTAAAAGCATTCCTCGATGCAATAAAAAGTGAGTATTTACATGCTATGCCCTAATTAAGATTTTTTTTCTGTAATTCCACTGGCTGTCCTGGAAGAGCCATAAACATTTAGTAAAACAATCTCAATTTATACTGCTTTGTTCTATGCCTTCAAGTACCGTACATGGCTGTACTCCAGATCAAGTAGTTGTCCTCAAATGCCTTCCAACAAGCTCTGCCAGATTCTGTGGTTCAGAAGTAATTTAAAGGCAGAAAGCTGTAGCAAATGAGACCTAGTGGAAAACAGAGAATGCTTTAGTTCATCCTAACTGTTTGCAGAACAGAAACGGAAAACCGCAAAGAAAGAAAGGAAAAAGACAAGGAAGTGCCAAAATGCAGTGTTTCTCTCTGAAGACAAAGTTAATGACTCACCAACATCATGACATGGCATGTGCAAGTGCCTTTTCACATCTGAGAAATTTATAATAAAAGAAAAAATACAACCAGAAAAATAGTGTCCTTGTGGAACCATAATTTTGTTTTTAAACAGCTTTTATCCACTTTTCTTTTTCCCCTTTCTTATTTCTGGTGCATTATTCTACACTTTCAATCACCTGCACTGAATAAACTAATTCCTCCTCGTTAGAGCAGGGACCATCAACCACTGGCCATTAAACGCAGCCAACTGTTCATAACTCCAGCAGATGGTTCTCTTCTGCTGGACAACAGGAACTTTATGGTCCTTTTCCTGATTTCTCTCAAGAGAGACAGAAATTCTTTATTTAGAAAGCAATCACTCCTGCAATATAATCTTGTCCCTTATGCAGCCTATTTCCAGTTAGCCACACTACTCTTCCACCCCNNNCCCGCCCCCAAGAACAATGGAAGCATGTAACAGAAATGAGGTGACAGTAGAGCTGAGCTGAAGCCATCAGATGCCACAGGAAGTCCACACATCTGTGTGTTTATCCTGGGCTTTTCTGCTTAAGCTTGATCAACAGCACAGGCAACCCATGGATTGTATTCCCACACTGGTTCTGGTGGCACTGATGGGCTGCCCAGGGGTGCTGTGAAGGGCATCAATGTCCAGAGGAACCTTGAAAGGGGAAATTCCCAGGGAAATTAACATCACTTTTCCTGACTGCAGAGCATCTTAAAAGAGGGGCCATAGAAAACATCCAAAAAACTTTTAAAAGGAAAAGAAAAATCAAGGAACCCAAAGGCGGGTTCAGAAGCTATAGATTTAATTATTCATGACCACTGGACTACTACACTTTCCTTGGATTCCTAGAGGGTTTTTCCTACATCCTTGTACGGCAGCACACAAAAGAAGAAATCCTTGGGATGAGGGAGTCTCCTTCAGAATTCACAGCCCAAAAGAAGGTGACATAAATCCATTCATGTTAAGTCCATGCCACAGAAAATCCTTTTGTCAGTCTTGGCCCATTCTCAGGGCTGGAGATCAAGATTGCTGTGGTGAGAGTTTCTTCTACAACAGTATCCAGAGACCCTCTTTCTACCTAGACCAAAACTCTGTCACACCCACAGCTGTGCTTTATCCCATGTCCTCCCACCCCAGGTCAGAGACTTTGTTCTTTTAATCCTTGAAACTTTCAATTACAACTATTAAGGACTCAAACTGATAATTTTTTTTTTTTTTTCACAGAATGCTTAAACACATTTTTCTCAACTTTCCCAAAATAATTCCTTTCTTGGGATGAATGCAAGCATAACAGTTTTCAAACTGAAAAGAATTCATATGGCAAAGTAGAGAGAAAAACAGTTATAAAGCTATTAAAAATACAGTTGAACTACAGCATATGCTACAAACACACCACACATACATTTTAGATAAAACTTAGAAACAAATTTTAATGTAGTAGAGCTATGTCTGCTTGCCAAATGAAACTTTAGTAGGATACTTTTTTACAACTTCTCATGACACAGTTTTTTGAGGATAGCTGTGAATCACTGCTTAGTCAAAGTTCTGGTGTAACATGCCCAGTTTGTGAGAATGTACTGTTTTGTTTTTAATACAAAACAGTTTTACATATTGCAATTTAAAATATAGACATAAACTCTTCAAAACAGTAACTTTATGTTCAAATAAAACAGGTGCACCAAAGTGTAATGTTTCCAGTTATTTATTTCACTGTTGAATTTTCGGTAGTTTGCTAAACCTTCTGTAAGCTTTTAGGCAATTAAGTATCTGTTACATCATTTCTATGTGCTCATTCACGGAAGAAGCTTACAACCTCTCTGGAGGGAGGAACCAAAACACTTACAGAATAATTTTCTACGGGACGACAAAAATGCTGAATTTGGGGTCTAATGACTGAAAGACACCAGCAGGCAAGACCAGTAGGCAAGTGAACACCTACAGCTGAAAATTCCAGGATGCAAACCAGCTTTCAAAGCTGGTGCAAGCCGTTTCAGTAATTCTAAGTCCTGGACTCGGAGTGGTGCTTAACTCCGTTGCTCCTTCACATACGCAGAGGGTTCTGTCCAGGAGCACGGTGTGCCCTACTTTCAACATGCTCAGTCTTCAAGAAGACAGCTACCAAAGCCATACCGTTGGTTAGCACACATCTAAGAAGCTGAGAAGTAGAAGAAAGGTATTTTTAAGAAAGCATGGAAAGAAAAGTTCAGCTCACCAAGCTCCTTCTCAAACTTATTGTGAGCCCAGTTCTCAGATCTCCTGGGGGTAAGGGAGGAAAGCCCAGGCTCCCTCTGTGAAATTGGGGCTCTTCTCTCCCAGTTTCTACCTGAAAGGTTTTTAAAGAGGAAGGGAGGCAAAAACATTTGCACAATAGTCAATTATTCAGTAGCCTGAAACACGAGGGTGTGTGGAAGGAGGAAAGATCTACAGCTTAACTGGACTAAAAAGGGGGCTGTGAGAGAAGTAAGTTACTGAGATGTTCAACAGTGCAGAAAAAACTAAAATACCTAAAGACACAAGTCAAATTTGCCTAGGAATTACACAATCATGTATTTCCAAGAGTAAGTGCCAAAGAAGCGTTTATTTAACTATGATTCTTTTCCATACTACCATATGAAAGCAATTGATACTTCTAAACTACGTGACAGAGATCATAATTTAACAGACGACCACAGGAAATACAGTGTAGGCAGCAAACATGATTAGTCTGTAGATATTTGCACTGAGACCAAACTCCACTGTTAAGACATTTTATTTCTGTATTTCAATGTTATACAGACAGCCCTCTCACAAGCCCACAAAGAAGACTTCTGAAAAAAGGAACATGTGTCTGCTCATCCTTACATAAAAGACACCACAGAAATACATTCATTTTTCAATTTAAAATAAAATGAAATAAACCAGTCTTCCTGCAAACCCCACAAAATTTTTTAATTGGACAGCTCTTATTAGAATATGTCTCTCAAAGGGAGGAGTCCACTGAACAGTACAAGTCTTTAGTGTTTTGATCTTGCCACAGTCATTTTCTCTTTAAAGGGCTTATTTTTAAAATATCCATCAGCTGCATCAATAGACTTTTAGTAACAGAAAAAAAATTCAAAAGAAATGCAGAAACACCACTGTAGCTGTTACAAGTGTTTATGAAATCTGTCTAGTTTTTGGATCATGTGCTGTTGTGTTATAGGCAATTATTTCTGGCCAGCTGTGACTTTATTGGCAGAAAGACTAACGGAGGGGTGCAGGACCCCTTGTCTTAGTGCTGCCAAAACAAACAGCTGGCAACAGCTGCACAGCACCCTCCTGAGGTACCTTCACCCCATGCATCAATACAAAAAACCCTTCATGTCATAAGGATTTTGGTAAATGTAACCTTTTGAAAGAAATACCCTTTCCTACATAAAGCAATAGTAGCATAAATTAGCATTTTCTCCACAGAATACCTTTGCTTTATTTAAAAATGTCAGCGAGTTAGGTCTTCAAGACACTCAAAAGTGGTGGAGAAAACCAGGAAAATATCTGGTCAATTCTGACAGCTTTTACAATTAATTTTATTCAGTTAAGCACTTTTCTTAATGCACTGCAAATGTTGTGAATGCTATGCCACTCTGCAAAACAATGGTGTGGAAATCCTGCATTCTACCCAGAGTGTGTGATTTTCAGTACTCTGTAATTCTTGAAAACACTTGCAGCTGAAGTACACACACACTTAAAATGTCTATGAAGTTAATCACTCCAAGCCTAACTTACTCAGTCAGGTAGCACTGCTAACTAAAAACATCACAGTGACACACAAACAACCTCTTTGAAGTGTGACAGCAGAGTTATATTTGCATGCTACAAATACACACAGACAACAGGCACCTTATTCATCAGTGGGCATGAACACAAAAATGCCAACCCCAAAACAACAACAAAAAAAAGCCACTTCTTTACACTGTGGGTTATCAAACAAAAAGCAAATAGAGCAAGTATTGTTTCTGTGTGCTGAGATCTTCCACACTGCCACCATGTGCAGGGAAATTCCATTAGAACAGTTTGCCACAAACTCCCTGACACACCAGGAAAACTGAATCAGCAGCAAAAATACAGGTTTGAGAGATGTCAACAGCAAATCTATGCAGCTGGTTGAAATGGTGGAAGGTTGTCATTTATCTGCTAATTAATTTATAAGTACTCTTCCTTGCTCTTCAAAAATATCATTATCATTTAATAAATGCAGAAGATCTAGCTAAACAACATGGGGGTGTTTACCTGGAATATTATCTTATTAATAACAACAATAATAATGTTAATAATAACAAAAAACAACAACAAAACAATAATATTAATAGCAATAACAACAGGCATAAGCAGTAGTATCATATTCTCACATTTAATATTAGTTAATTTTCATTAATAGCTTAACCACCCGATTCCCTAAATTTTAAAATGCATTTATCAAATTCATTGACACAAATGCAAATAATACTTGTCTCAATGGCCCCTAATGTGGTAATTCTTCCAATAACTCAGTACAGATGTTAACAATAAAATTTGAATGGATTAGCACATCACTACAGAACTCTGTAAGGCTTTTTCATATGCTGTTTCCACTTTGATTTCATTGTGCAATTGATAAAACATTGCTATCTGTACAGCACATATCCTTTGAAATCCAACAAAAATAATGCTGCAGTTTTGGTAAGCTGCTTTTGAAGTTCACTCAGATTAATAATATTACAAGTTAACACCGCATGTTTATTTATATTTCTATGCTGCCAGGGAAGTATATTTAAATATTGCCTCAGAAACAGCTTACAATATGCAGCGCCTACTACAAACCAAACTCATTTGCAGAGCATTGATGTGGCAGACTGGAAACCACAAAACCACATTCGTTATTACTTATCAGTGCTGTTTTCCCAAGCCTCTGTATAAACCAATAGGTGAAAGACTTCAGAAAAGCAACCAAAAACTGGCATTTATCTTTTTCTGTAATTATTTCTGTATTATTAGGAATATTAATTCTCAGATGCTACAATAGTCTAATGTTTCTAGTAAGGGCAGGGATGAACTCTGGCCCTCCGTAAAGCACACCCTTTAAAAGAAGGTCCTAATCCCACAGTCTGTTTCAGGCAGGCAGAATCATGCACTCAGAGCTGCACTGAGAGCCATTAATTTAATTAGAACTATTCATATGCCTAAAGTTAAAAATGTGTTTAATTACATGCTGAATTAAACCCAGACGGGTAAACTATGCCTCAAATCCTACAACAACTTGTGCTTTTCCAAGTAAATTCACCTTGTTGTTATAAAAATACATTTCACATGGAGAGAGATTAATCTAGCCTATCTCCCAAAGCAAGACCAAACAGTTCAAAAGGTACAAAGACGCTGCTCCCTGCTAAAAGTAAAATATGTAACAAATACTGATTCGAAAGTTTAATGTGCTTCTATGTAGCCTCTAGGGCTGGATTCTCAAGTTTTTTCAGTATCTTAAAATGCATATATAGGGAATAAATAGTGTAAGAGGGCTAGAGACCTAAGCACTCATAAGCCCATCCACTCTGCTTATGTACCTTAAAAAATTTGACCAGGACTGCTGTCATCTGCAAGTGTCTGGATACTTTGAAAATCTAGACCTAAGAGTCCATCCTTGGACTTTATCAAATGCAATAAAGATTGCTGCTGTATCAACAAATAGGTGAAGACCTACCTGAGGTATGAGAACAACATAATCCTAAAAACATTAATGAATATAGGATAGCATTAAGTTCATCCTTTTTTTTTCATTAATTCTCCTGGAAACATATGTGAAGAATGTTTTTTTCACATGTTAACACAAGTAATACTAGCACAAGGCAATGAATATTTAGTTTCTAACAGACACTTTAAAAGTATCTAATCAATACTTTCTAATGCCTGGACAGAAGAGGGAACTGTCCTACCTGAGATAAGCTCATCAGACAAGCTCAGTAAAATAAATCTGTGTGCAGAACTGATCATCTGCTCTTTCCATGAACATTGGGCTCCTGTTGCACCTTGGGCTCTTGCAACACTACCCCACTGGGACAGAAAGACCCCTTCTCCTTTGTAGGTTTTGGTTTTGGTTTGTAGAATTAGGAATGGCTACTAATTCCCTCAGATTCCTATGGATGGAGCTGCTCCATCCATGAATAGTCCAATATATACTAGGGGATTATTTAACTTCTTGCTTTGGTACAGCTCTCTGTATTTTATTATGTTGCATTACCTTTGCTGGCTTCAGAATGAGAATTCTGACTTTCAGGTAAGTGAGATCACATCTCTGGGAGCTCCCCCTCTGGCATAACAGCTGGGAGGCTCCTACTGAATGTAGTGTGGCAGCTGCTAACACATTAAATGCAGGAAAACTTCTTTTGGTGGCTTGATTTTTCTGCGTTCCCTACAGCTGCTAAGCTAGAGACACAGAGTGTAATGAATTACCATGTCCAGAAATTAAATGCAAAGACGTAAAGGAAAAATAACTCTTGTTTCAAAATATAGTATAAGTATTAGGGCTTCGAGAGTACTACTCTGAACACACATTTTGCAGCATTCATAATGATGCTACTTTTTCGTCTAAATAGAAAAGAACTAATCTCAAAGTCAACAACTTGACCTACTGCAACACTGCCTCCTTCTCCTTACTATTAATCTAATATATTACTGTATAACCCAGAATTAAGATATTTCAAACAACATTTCATAAAATCACTTCATTAATCAACCATTTGTTCTATTATCTCCCTTAAGCACTGACAACAAATTTAGCAATGTGATTTTTGCATCCAAAACCAGATCTTTATCCCTGAGATCTGTGCTTCACAAAGTGACAAGGGGGTTGTTTTGCGTATTCTCCTCTATCTGCTATTAAAGGCAGTGGTATTATGTTCTGCCACTAAACCACAAACGTAATTATGAGGTGGAATTTCTTGGCCCAAGTTCCAACATTTAAACACATAGTTAACAATGCTTAAGGAAATGCAACTAACCCCCTCCTACCTAACCCCCCCCAGCTTACAAAAATAAACAAACTTTACTAGCGGTTCTACATCACATCCCATGGGATTAGACACAGGAAACAGCATGAAAAATGAAAATACTTCAGTATTTATATTCCAATTTGAAAAGCACATTAGAAATACTAGCCAGCAAAACAGCAATATCTGTATGCCTACATACATGGAGGGACCAAATGATGTGAAAACCTTACTCTCAGTTGGTATTTTATCTTGGTGTTTTTTTGTAAGTGAAGTATTTAATGCAGCCATAAAATACAATTAGTGGCTTTCTACATCTTTATATTGCAAAGTAAGTTTTAAAAAGAGCTCCTAAGAAGCCAATCCTCTAAAAAATGTGTGTCTACTTCAAAAGGTTAAAAGATGAATAACTAATAAGCTTGCTTATGGGTTCATTGTATTTTGAAAACTGACCTCCATTTTTTTCCTCCAATGAGTTTAGATACGACTTAACAGCTAGGGCTCAGACTCTGGCCAAAGACTTTTCTAATTTTGCCAGCAAGTGGGGAAACATATTGAGCTTTTATGTGTTTCATCAGTCAGTAAGTAAGAGCAAATATGACTTAGAAGACACAAGACTCGGCTACACGGCAAAACCTGAACTCAAACCAAAACAATATACCCTGAAACATTTCATACATAACCCAAGAATGTTCACTGGTCCTTCATTTTTTCAAAATATTTATTTCAACTTTAGCTTTTGCCATGAAAAAATTAATTCAGACTCCAAGTATATCCTAAGCTCCCTTTGCTATGTGAAGGAAAAAAAAAAAAAAAGTTGGATTCTGTTAAAAAGCTTTTACCAAAGTGATAAGGAGCAAAGCTGCATTTTTATTCAGATGAAGTTCAAGATTAATCTTCAGTTATTTTTTTCTCATATCAAAGGGTATCTTTATTATATAAAGAGCATTATGAACTAACATTTTATCCACAATCTCATTAACCCTTATGTGATACTCTTTTCTTGGTAAAAACTTTCATAGTTCCTACATTCACTGTTAAGCACTTTAAATGAAAAATATTATATTAGCAACTGTAGTACAATGACTCAAATAGTATGTTTTCATCTTTTTGGGTGAAAGGGTGATGTTTGGCAAGTGGAGAATGTTTGGCAAGCGGAGAATGCAAACATTTTCTTAGTTTGCCCAAATAGCAATATTTCCTACCATTTTGACTGCATGCTTTCTTAATACTTCTTAATACAAATTCTTAATACTTTCTTAATACAAATTCTTAATACTTCCTTAATAAAAATCCTTAAATTTGCATTTTTTACTTTTAAATATAATATTCAGTGGAATAAAGAACGGGTATTACAAATGACACAAATACATGCCATTAGAAAGATCAACATTTCAGTAAGCACTATGAACTTTTCCTTGTAAAACTCATTTGACCTTCCACTGAAATCAAAACATAACAAATGCAACTTGTAAGTTTTAAGATTTCTTTTACATACACAGGAGTATCACATCATATATTCTCCCTTTACTTGACAAATACAACTGTTTATTCACTACTCTTAAATGTATTACTGTTTTAAATAATTTGAATTTTATATAATCTGAAATGTGTCTTTATATTTTATTTATGAAATTATCTAAATTATTAGAAAATATATATGAATGTATAAGGATACACATAACAAAAACAAACAAAGTGGCACCTCGGAGGATTCAAAATATTTTATTTTTTTATTTCAAGACAAAATTCAGCTCCTAATTGATCCCTGTAAATGAAATAAGAAGCAAATGTGTGAAGTATAATAAACTGATTAATAAAATCAAAGCCCCTTAAGGTCAGTAACAAAACTTCCATTTGTGGAGGATATCACTATTATAGCAGAAGCACCATTCTTCTCCATTGAGATTTATATCTGAATTAAGCACAACAAATCTAAGAACACTTCTAAGGAACTTTCAATGACCTAAAAGAGAAGAAAATCCAGGAGCAAATACAAATCCTTGTTAAATAAATAAGATAGAACAGTTTATGTTAAAAGTCTCAAACTCTGTGTTATTTAAAGTAAGGTGCAGATAAGCTTTATTTCTAATGGCTATTAGCTGGCTCATATTTTTTAGCACTTCAGTGCTCCTTCTCTGCACTAGCAAATCTTTCTTGACTGAGTATTTATTGGGACTGTGAGTTATAGACTAATGTAAGTAGATTATGTGGATAATTAAATGGCAAATAGCCTTTACAAATATTTGGAAAAATAATTTTTCCCTCATAAAATCATGAAAATTATTTTATTATATCAAGTGTATATTAATATGGAGCAGACAGGGAACTGTGGAACAACTTCAATTTTTCTCTGCAAAAGAAGAGCTCCCCTCTCAGAGACTCTCTCTGTTGACAACACAAACCTCCCTCAGGCAGGCGGGTCATCTTTCTCCTCTAGCCAGAAACAGAAAATAAAAGACTGGGAGAGACCTTTCAAGTAACCAAGCCCAGTTCCCTGCTACTTGAGGTAACCCTGTCCTGCCACCCCTTTTATAAAATCTCATAAAAGCCCATTGTCAAAATTATAAAGCTTTCTGCTCCTCTGCCTATCAAAGGGCTACATTAAAACCTCATCAGCTTCAAGCCAAGAGGCAAACTTTTGCACTTCCATTATGCCATAATCACTCCCACCCCTGGTACTGAGATCTAGGAAGAGAAATCACAGTTCCTCATCCAAGAGCTGAATAATTGCCTTATGGCTGGTTCCTGTGCCCGATGCACTGACTGTATTACGAGAGATAAGGCCTCTCACACTGTTTAATTTTCACATAATTGTAAATAATTACAGAAACGTAATCAGTTAGAAGCACAAGCAGCGTAAGGAGAGAATTACTCCGCCCTAGCATCTCTCAAATGATCGGGAGTATGTCTAGGTGGTGGGTGACTTCAAAGGGCAGGCTAAACTCATCTGCTAATTTAGCTAAAACAAATATAAGTAGCATATGCGTAATGAGGTAAAAACAGGCAATCTGCTATATCCCAACAGATCAGCACTTGGTTTCCAATGAAGTACTGAAGCAGCATTGAGGACGTAGTGCCTGATATGGATCAAAAACTCAGTTCTCAAAGAATCTTTCCGTGTTCTGTCACCCTGCTCTTCCAACAACACTTTAAACAACCAACCTTAAACCATATCATCCCCTCCACAGTTGGTTCTAAAAGCACTATGGACTGCCATCAGACTTGTCAGCCTTGATAACAGGAAGGCTATTTGCAAACTCCTTTAATGTGTTTTCAATATTCATTTTTAGAAAGAGCAGCAAAATTCAAGAAGTCCAGTCCCATTACAAATGTTACATGGCCAGGTTTGTAGAGCATGCTACAAACAAAGCAATCCATAACATATAATTAATAGAGACATCTTTCCTGAATATTACAATTTCTGAACTAATGCAAGGGCAAAAGTGCTTGGAAGTTAACATCCCTCTCTATATTGGCACCTTCTGGAAGTTTGTATTTTATCAGTGTTTAAAATTTCCAAGTGCCATATGCTACTGCAAGTATTTATTGATGATAAAAAGCCACCCTATTGCTCTTCCAAACCTCTGTACAGATGAAGTCTACATAGTCAGAAAGTGGTTTGCAATCAAATTTTTCCATCAGTAGCCAGAAAGCAGGGAAAGACAAACTTCACAAAGTGTATTTGCTAGCACATCTGAATCTACTTCACATCTTGAGTGAAGGAGCTTTGTGTGGAAACAAATTTGGCACTTAGTTTTCAAGGAGCAACAGTAGAATTCAAGACTCAGTTCATTAGTACATGACAGAGATGCAAAAATGAAGCTCTGCTGGTTGTAGATACAAAACAGAGCAAGATGCCAACCTGACAGTCATATTATCAAAGCTCTATCAAGAAAAAACAACAGAACAGCATCCTACACAGACTAGGCTGTGACTGAGCAAGCCACTCTGGAGGTAGGATGCCAAACCCTACTGCTGAAAAGATGACAGCACTTCAGAATTAGAAAAGAAGGGAAGATATTCGCTCTCCTCTTCACTAGCTGTGCACTGAGAACAGAAACAAAGGCCCCTGCAAATGACCCTCTGGCAGCACCCCCCTGCTTCTATGGATTACAGATGCAGAACACAGCAGCTGCATTGCGAACTCAGATGCCTCAGTCAAAAATCTACCCCTGGGATGAATACAGACCTTTAATATACCTAAAAATCTACATATCACATGTAGAGTTAAATCATTTTGATCCAATCAACTCCAGAAAAATAAATACGAGCAAAAAAACCCCCACAAGTACCTGAAAACTCTGGTTTTATAAACATTAATTTCATAAATCTGTGTGCTGTGGCTCCCACCCAAGGAGGAACGTCCGTGTTTTGCAGCAATGATGAAAAGCAATGTCATACGAGATCCTTCTTTACTAAAATATTACTTTTATGAAACATGCCATACAGCACTTCTAGTGCACTCAAAGGCTCTGCATAATCAGATGTAAACTCTGCTCAGAAACAAAACTTTTTTTACCTCATCAAACACTGTGCCTGGTCTTCACTGCTCAAGAATTCTCTAAAGCCATGGAGAGAACAAGGGAGGTATCAGTACAGTAGAAATCAGAGAAATAGTCTACCTTAAAAAGGTACAAGAAAATTCTTTCAAATAATATAAAGTCCCATTTGATTCATTACTAAATTCACCCCATGCTTGATATGAAAAATTTTGAAGTACCAAGAAATATTCTAGGTAAGTGAGTATTCATAATGAGCAAAAAAAATTTAGAAAGTCTGGCAGGCTGAAAGATGAGATCATCAGCTTGAGTCCTTCAGCTCATTATCTCAGCCACTAGCCAAACCATTACATCACAACTGGAAATACATACCATTCATAATATAAAGGAGTGACACTTGAGGTTACTTGAAAATGGAAGACGACAGAAAAAGAATGGCTCTGTGGACCATATATTCACTGCTGAGTTATGACTATGGGACAACTGAAAATGAAATAAAAATCCCACAGTGACTTGAATATCCTGGCCATGACAGAACCACATGCAGTATTAACAATATATGAAAGCAGAAGAGCAATTCTGACTTCAGCACAGCATGACAGCCAACATCAACCATATCATGCCAAGGACCAGGCACAATGTCCTTTTGCTCTCCTAATGAAATGTGCAAATAATTACCCAGCGACATGGACACAATGCAGAAATTACCTATTAACTAAACAAAAAATTAAAATATTCAATTGATTTCTGAGACTTCAAATAGCTCTGCATGTCTGCAAGCACCTCCTGAAGAACCAGCACTTCTCTTGTCTAGGATGATGAGTAGATTCATGCCTCATGCCCATTGCACAAACACCTTCCTTGTAAGTACCTGCCAAGATCCTTGGTCTGCAACCTGCAACTTCACTTTCTCCAACTGTTGCCTTGTGTCCATTCCTCACAAATTCTAGTAGTTTTGGTGAAGTTAACCTTAGTTATGGCACAGCCTCTGACCTCCAAAGATTTCAGTCTCAAAGCCAGCCTTCAACTGATCCTCTGCCTCACTCTTCAGCTATAGGTTTGTCACAAACCTCTCCACTTTCAGGTTCTTCTGCCCTGTCAGCCGTGTTAGTGAAGAGCAATACAACTCAAATTCCCATCATGCAGATTTCCAATATGCTTCCTCTAAATGAACCAGCTGAAAACAAAACCAAAAATGTGCTTCAAACCCATTTATTTGCCCTCCCTTTTTGTTCATGCCTATTGTTTTAACACACAGAGCACATTAAAGGATCTCATATTCTGCTTTCCTGCAGTGTATGATCTCTAACTGATTAGCATAGTTTGAAATGACCTTGTGTATAACAGAATAGCACATTTTTACCTGGTCCCCTTGACAAAGCTCCACAGTTACATGTAAGTCACCTGCTGTCTCCCAAGAGATAATTTTGACCTCTCTCAAGATATGCCCACACCCTTGTCTTCCAGAGAATTTGCAGTACCCACCCTTTCCCCAACCTTCAGGTCTTCCTGGAAAATTATTCATAATCTAAACACCTTTATTCTCCTCTTCACTCTCTCTTGCTTACAGGGAGGTTTCTTACAGAGAATCTCAGCAAAGTCTCTAAATATTACTGAAAACAAAATCAAGCATGTTAACCTTGGGGTAGGACTCAGAAGTCTGCAATCACTCCCAAGTTCCATAAGCTTCATACACAAAACAGAGTAAATCACTTAGACTTCTCGCGCTAGATTCTTAGCCAAAAAATGTATTTTCCCCACAACTTCCCAGGAGCATCATTAGGATAAAAATCATCATGTTTTGCCAGACTTTTGATTCTTAATGTAGGTCACAAAGTACGTAAATAAGAATTGATTATGAAAGGCAGGAAGTTAAAACAGTCTATATGTGGCCAATATTGCTACTGAAACCTAAACTTCTGCATTTCCTGCCATTGTGACTTTAATTATGAAATTGTAAAGTTGCACTAAGATAACTGACATGTTTCATTTCCTAGCTGTCTTTAGGGGAAATATTAAAGACAATTAAAAAAAAACAAAAACAAGAAAACCACCCCAAAAAAACAATCAAGCACAACCACCAAAAAAAACCAAAAAAAAACCCGAACAACTCACTCAAAACAAACAGCAATGAATAACAAAAAAAATGCTCACACAACTCTAAAGTTTATCAAGTTTCTCCACCTCACCAGTGCATCACTGAAGGAGGTTCACTCAAGGACTTAGGCTTGAGTTCTGCACTGGTTCCTTCTTGCTGCCTGGGGTTAAAGGGAACAGAAAGCTAATGGACTGCCCCAAAGAAAAGTCTATCCCTTCTGTCTCTGGATAATCTAACCTATCTCTGTCTGAAAAGAAACCCTGGCACAGATCTGCCTATAAATCTACATAGAGCTAAATAGGCTGAAGAAGAAACAGGACTAAACCAAACCAAGAAAACCACAAACAACAACAAAACTAAAAGATGTTTTCCCTCTGTGCTTGCTATGGAAGAAGTTAGGTAGATGACCCCCTGACTGAAGTAGGTTTTTTTCGTCTCTGGGTTGAGAATCAGCCTGAAATTTAAGCATCAATGATATAGGTTAGCATAGAAATACAGCCAAAACAAACAGTAACAGACCACAAGTGTGAGATGGTGCTTCCTCAACTTTTGCAGGAACTCATGTACACACAGCTGAGCTACTAATGCTCATGTTAATCTTATTTAGACCCATCTCTGCACCAGAGAAGTGTGAGATAGCAAACACATTGCCAAGCTCCTAATGGGCCTCTTAGGAGGATCCATAAAACTACGAAACAATTAATTTGACATACGCATTGAGCAAATTCATAGGAACTGCTACAAAGAACAGAGAGCTAGATACCACATGCTGGGGAAGAGTCCACACAGCATTTGAACAATTGCCTCATAAATCCACTAGCATTGCTAGAGAATTGTTACATGTGAGTACAAACACGACCAGATCATTCCACTCATTTGATCACCAAACAAATACATAAGTTGTTAAAAAATGGGAAAGAAAAGATGGCATTAAACATTCAGTTTCTCTATGAAAATAGGTCACTACCGGTGTTCCACAGGAGTTTTGTAGGACACAGGTGGATACAAGGATTGAAGAAGAGGGAAGAAAAGTGTGCAGAAAGAGTACCGTAATGACTGCAAGTCACTCACAGCAATACAAACGGAGGCTTACTGAGAGAACTGCAACTGATCTCATATAGCAAAAGACTAAATTGTGAAATGGAAGACAAAACTCAGTGTTGCCAGGTATAAAGAATTGTAGGGAGTGGTGGGGAGTAAAACAACCCCAACCCTATGAATACAGTATGGGTTAGCTGTTACCACTACAGGGAAAGATCTTGTGTTCAACGGGGACATTGATAAAAAGGATGGATTACTTTCAGCAGGCAAATAAAAAAGCAAATACTGTTAAAAATTATGGGAAATGTAGACCACCACAGAACACACCCTCAAGCCAGCATTTAAACAACAGACACTGCACAATGAATACATTTTCTAGCTTGCATGCAGTCCTCCAGTCTCAGAAAGACACAACAGAACAAGGGAAGGCAGAGAGGATGATCAAAGGTATGAAATGGATTCTGATCAAGGAACTAAATAGACATGGATTTTTCCAGGCTGGAAGACAAACAATCAAGGTAGTATCAAAGAGATCTGTGATAAATGGAGCACCATAAAGGCAGTGGATAAAGAATCATTTGTCTCTTACAAGATAAGAACAAAGGAGCATCAAATGAAATGTTCAGGTAATAAATTCAAAATAAACAAAAAGAAGGTACTTCTCAACACATACATTGTTCTACCTTAGGACTCATTGCACAGGATATTGTGGATGATAAAAACGTACGCGGTTTACAAAACAATAAGACAAACTAATGGAAGAAAAATCTATCACAAGCTATTAAACCAAAGATACCATCTCTGCTACAGGAAGTTTGTGAGATTCAGATTGCTGAAAAGCTGGGAAAATATATTGGGAATGCACTACTATGTGCTTGCACTTTTACTGTCTTCTCTAGGCACCTGCTGTTATTCCCTGGCTGAGACAGGGACAGTGACAGCTGTCACACTGTGACAACAGCCAGTAGCACAGTTCCTCAGGGGTTGATCGTAAGGACAGGTGTCCTCACTTCCATCAGATGGGTTCACTTTCAGCTAGAACTAGACTGGTCCTGCTGACTGAAAGGGTATTCCCAGGTGGAAACATCTTCTGGTTTAGCAGCACCCAAAATGAAACCCGCCCACGCGCTCGGAACCTGCTCAGCAAGGCACGCACGTCGGCAGGAAGCGGGGACAATGAGCGGACTTGCTTCAGGAGAACACTCCTAACCCACACCAAAATGCTCATGCATATACACCTGTGCCCCATGAAACATACCCTTGCCCTGGAAGTCTGACCACTCTCCTGAACCAGTGACCCTTCTGCAGCCAGCAGCTGCCCTTCAGGACATGCCAGGCCCCAAAGGGTGACTGAGACTGAGCCAGGTCTTGCTACAGGATCAGTCCTAAAGCATCTTCTCAGTTATATCCCACTCTACTCAGTGCACTCTGGGTACAACTACAGAATTAGGCCTTTAGGCATAAGGCTGTAGACATGAGGAAACTTTCACCTGCACATTTCTAAGGAATCTTTAAATCTCTGTTATCTTTCATGCAACAAACAGCTACTTTTTACCTCACAAATATACAAATATGTTGATCTGTTATGACCAATATACCAGCTTTTAACCATCTCTACACTAAGAAAACACAACTAGTACCTTTGTTATAATGAGAAACCTATAATTATATTCATATTTTGAAAATTATTAAAGACACAGTTCTAAGCCTTCTTTCAAGAAGACAACCAGTATATAATTCCAAGGGACAAATGCCAAAGAAGGTTATAGACTTGCAGAATGTATTTTAATATTAGAAACTTTATTGAAATTTTCTCATCACAACAGCTTGGCTCTTACAAAGTAGTTAAATATAGCATGACATTGCATTTCTCTTCATGGAAAACATTATTTTGATGATATTATATTGCCCTTACTACAAAGGCACCTTTTAAGTAAGATGAGAAGTTGATTTTCCAGTTTACAGACAGACCTAATATTTACCTGAAATATATTCTCCTAGGAAGAGGAATACACTTTAAAATCAAACAAACCTTGAAAATGTGTCTGATCTCGACTTCTGTCAAGAAGTTACTTAATTTTGCATTTGCCTTATCATACAAAGTGGAAAACAGCTTAGTATTAAATGGAATGTCTTCACATTTACAAAAAGCCTTTTGATTTATCTTGAATTCCTGATGCTACCAATTTAATATTTTGTGTAAGAGTCTTCCAAAGGAAACTACTGCTTCCTTAAACAAAAATAAAAGGTTATGAGATAATTTTTGAAGAACAGTGATACTTTTGACCTTGACATAAAGTATACAATTGATGGGAAAAGTCACTGAAGAAGCTTCCACCACTAACATGACTAAGCTGCACCTTTATCTGCAACCTAATTAAAAAGGAAGGTTCCCACCCCAAAAAGCCTTGTGCACAGTGTTTCTCATGAAGAATTACAGAGTTCTGCATAAGAGGGCCCAAGGGCATTCAAAATTACTGAAAAAAAAATTTCCTTCTTCAGAATTAACAATACAGAATCTTCTCTTCAGAAAGCCAAAGAAAAACTGCTAAGGCATTTTTAAAGATCTGTAAGTACATATCAGTCTTCTTTCATTTACACCAAACCTGGGAAAGCAAGAGAGAGAAATAACATTTTTTTTTTCCTTGTCTTGGTCTGTCTTGTACAGACTAAAATAAAATCAATTGCCCTGTGGAAAAACCTTGTAAAGAAAACTTATAAATCCTATTTGTTTATCTATTTTTTTCATCATGTAGAGCAACACAAGATCAGGTATTCTTGTCACAGAGCCAGATAGTAAAAGAATCGTAACAATCACTGTTCTTCAACCCCAGGGACACAGTCACTGTACTAAAGATGAAATGATACTTAACAATTCACAAAATTATTTGACCCTTTGATTATCTCAGTTAAACAGCATTAAATGCCATCAACAGGCATCCACAGACAAAAAATTATGCGCTTATTCTTCCTAAGCAATGAAGGAAACTTCAGGGGGCAAGACCCTCCCCCAAAACTGTCAAGCCAACTGGAAAGCTTTTTATATTTGCTATAAGGAAAAAAAAATACTGGGAGCAGATCTTAAATCTTTCCCATATCTAGCAATTAAAAGTTATCTTAGCAGTACACCCTTTCACTTAAGGTTCACATTTTATCCAATAGTTAATGCATGTCAAGTCTATGAAGGGTCTGTGAACGCCTTAAAGCAAAGGCAGTGGCTGGACCTCAGATCTCAGTAGTGGGTAGCAGGTATTACTGCAGTGCATCCATCTATCCAAAACATTGATATTCCTTCCTCTGATCACTCTTCCAAAGAAACGAGAAAGCTCTCCTGTGTA
Source organism: Urocynchramus pylzowi (assembly GCA_013397555.1). Taxonomy (NCBI): domain Eukaryota; kingdom Metazoa; phylum Chordata; class Aves; order Passeriformes; family Fringillidae; genus Urocynchramus; species Urocynchramus pylzowi. The sequence continues at coordinate 964,874 of VZRH01003522.1, forward strand.
TTTGTTCAGAATCCAATAACACAAGTATGATGATATATTACGACAAAAAATCTTTGCACTGAGTATGGTGAGGCATTTGCCCAGACAGTTGTGGATGTCCCATCCATGGCAGCATTTATGGCCAAGTTGTATGGGGCTTTGAGCAACCTGGTCAGTGAAAGGTGTCCCTGCCAATGGCAGGGGACTAGATGATCTGTAAGGTTGCCTCCAACCCAAACCATTCTATGTATGACTCTATGATTGAGCAATTCCCTCCCCAAAAAATACCCTGCAGTCACAGTTGAAACAGGGATTTTCACACCAAAAGACCCAGACCAAGTCACTTCTAGTCACTGTCATCTGGAATTTGGCAAGAGACAACTTGCTGATCTAAACTAGCAGGTCTCACTTTTCTACTTGTACAGGCAAATCTTACTTGTACCTCACCTAAAAATCCTATTTTGTTTATATTTTCCCAAGCTAGGCTCAGACTCTTCCAACGTTTCCAATGACATTTCAGCAGAGCTCCATTTAGGATCTGAAGGATCGTAAAATATTTTCTGTTCTTCATTTTGAACATGCCCCAACTGAAGGCAGCTCACGTACAACAGGTACTCAATGCTCAAGCAGTATCAGTGTGCCACAGATGAGATATTTTATACAAATATTTAAATCAGGCCACACCTCTAATAAAGATAATAATTAGCTATCCTGCCTGGCACCAAGGTGTTTCACAGTGGACTTCACATCAAAGAAAAGAGCCTTTAAGTTATTTAAAGAGTTTGAAGTGTTGTGACAAGATGCTGCTTGTTCGCGTAGGGAAAGAATTTGTTAACTGGTCCACACTGCAGACAAACATCAACAAACTTTGATAGATTTCCTTTGCGTATGTGTCTGCCAACATTTATTTTTTAATAGATTTTGTGGTTGTCCCCCAAAAGTTGAAATGTTATTTTGCACTAAGCACACCAAAACATTTTTTTTTGTGAACATTATTACCACAAGCATAAAACTTCTGCTTCTGTGTGAAAGTTTGTTAAAAAGGGGTTCACAAGCATATGATGTAAGGAAATTCAATTAATTGTATTTCTGAATTTCCCATTGCCAGATGGGATGTTACTCAAGACTGGCATAATGATTCAAACACCAGCAGTAGGTCCAGCCACCTAGAATTAAGAAGATGGGCCCATGGGTAGAGAAAACAGTTTGCCTCAAAATGGCTCTAATGAAGACAAATTTGCTCAAACTAAAACAAACTCTACACAGCCATGGAAGGATTTGCAGAGACACTGGGTCACAGGAGGCTAATGGCACTATGACACACCTACTAAATCTTCTCTCTGCAAGCTTAATGCAATAAAGAAAATCCCTTTGTGGCCGATACTGCTGCAGGTGCCACAGTGGAGATGAGACGGCCATGGAGGTCACGGGGCTGCAAGTGTCACTCTGCCCAGCAGCCCCCAGCTCTGGAAAAGGAGTGAGGAGCTGGCCAGGACTGGGGCTGTTCTGAGCCCTGTTCAAGAGGAGAAAATCAAACGTGACCTGGCAAAGTAAAGAGTGAATACAGCAAGTGGTATATGGCCTCATCGGAGGGATAAAACAGGGAGCAGCTTATGCCGTGACCTGCTGAGAGACGATCAGTGGGACATCCTTCCTCCGGTTTAAGGAGCTGGGGAAAAAAACATGGACAAACATGAAGTTACTGAAGTGAAGGAGGAAGACACACTTTTTCCTCCTCCTCGAACTTATTCTCTTGGTTTTATTTGGATAAATCCAAAGAAGTCTTGTTAGGATGAGAGAAAGAGTGAGATGCAAGCAGCTTATTTTTGTCCAGGAGCGTCAGACATTTAAATTACCAGTCTTGCTACCAATTTTGGACACTAGCCATGGCTGGGGATTTTACCCGTAATTCTCACTGACATTAATTCACAGACTGGCTCCCTGACCAGAAAAGGTCTTGCTCTGGCCTGACCCATAACAAGGAACCTGGAGTGGAGGGTTCATCTGACTCATGGTAATTGCCTCACCCGCATATCGGATAAAAGACAGTTTCTGAGGTATCAACTCTACAGACAGACAGGGGACCTGCAATCTCCTGGCACACACTGCAACAGCCAAGGAAAATTGTTACTGTAAGAACCGAGTATGTCAGTAGGAAGCAAGTAATAAAACAATTTTCTGGTTCTTCCAAATATATAGTTAAAGGAGCACAAAACCCAAACTTTTGAGATCCACAAGAGAACTATGCAAACATGGCAAGAGTAACTCTAAAATGCTACTGCAGTGCACTGTTTTTTATTAAATAAAGTCACTGTAATAGTTATATCAAGCACTTATTCCTGCATTTTAAAAATACATACAGAAATCTGCTAGTTATTGAAGACAATCTGCTCCCAGTATCAAAGTCGACTCCTCTCAAGTCACACGGCCACATTATAACTCCAAAAGTATCTGTGAACATATTTTTTTTATTTTCCCTCAATATGGATAACAAAACAGGAATGAACTAATGCCACTTACACTTAAAATAAACAATCCCATTTATTAAAAAAAACTGCAAAACACAAGTGAAAGTAGAGTTGTTACCTACTTATTTCTCCCTTTGAGGTCAAGATTCCTTGAAGACTGAATTTGTATTTTCTCTGTAGCTTGCTACACTGAAAAGGCAGCAAAACCGAAACTGTATTCAAGATAATTATGCATTTTATCCAACACCCCTAAAATAGTAACAAGTTTGTGATAGTTCTACCTGTCATTTTGCAAGAAAACTTTCCTACATATCTTGAACGAGCTCAAAATATAGATTCAAAAGAAAAAGGAGAATGGGGGGAAGATTTCTGATGGCTGTAATTGAGATAGGATATTTTCTGATCTGTGCTTTTGCAGGAGAGGGTTGGGTTTTATTAATAATTGCTTAGAAAAACTGCTCTCATTTCTTTGGCTCATCTCTCAAATTTAATAATCTTCAAATAGTTTATTAACTCATTAATTTTTGTGCCAAATCACCTGCACAAATATCCACAAAAATGTGCTATTCCTTTTATATTCAAAGAGAATTTACTTCAGAAATCCAGACTTCTCCAGCAGAGTCTGAAAAAAATTTTTTCTTTCTAGCTAAAGGAAGGAAGGAACCAAAGGAAGGAAACTTGTAAACTACTAAATTTCCTGAATAAATATTTCTTGTGTCCCTCATTTGGACATTGCAGATTGGAATCTAAGCCTCTGCCTCTGGGACAGCAGACTCCCAACTTTAAAGTTAATGCAGTTTTTCAATCATTCTTTAACATGAATCATTAATGTGAATATTTATGCTGAACCCATTAAGTGCTACTGCTTTGTCACACAAACATTCATTAATTTATCTATAACATACTGCCATCTGGTAAGGGAACAAGATTATCTCCATTTTACAGATTAAGAACTCAAAGGGAAAAGAAACCAACCAAAGAAAAGAAAACCCCCCAAAACAACGAATGACTTGAGCAAGTTATTTCAAGAAATATCCCAGATCAAGTCCAGATTTCTCCAGTCCACTGCTTTTAAAGCAGAACTATTCCTTATCACTTCCAGAAACCTTAATTTCCAATTAGCCATGAAGTATAAAAGAAACAAAACATGAATCCATGTTTTCTTTCAATAATGCCTTTAATAAAGCTGTACATACATGACCTATATGGTAGGTTCATCAAGTCAGCAACAGATATACATTGATATTATTAAATATTTAATATGTGTTAAGCAAGATTGACCTCTGAATGAACCACAGTACACTCTGGGATTTAAAACAATCTGTTGTAGGCTGATTTTTCACATTAGGTCTGTATTTAACAGCAACAGTAATTTTTAAATTTAATTTGGCCTCCTGCATCATGCACATAGAAATACATTTCTCTCAAGATAAATCACTTAAATGTGCATTATATCAATACCAACATCATTTTTTTTCCTTGGGGATAATTTTGCCAATAATTTAGTGACACAACCATGAGAAAAGCAGCAACGCCGATTCCCTCTCTAGCATGAAAGCAAAGTAGCTTGCAAGGCATGCCTTGGATCTGAGAAGCAGCAGAAGGAACTCCACACCCCTCTACCACTTTTAAATATAACAGCAAAACAAAAAACTCAGCAGCTATTTCAGGAAGCTTAGTTGTTCAAATAAGAAAATACTTACAATCAGAGGCTGGGGGCAGACTCTACAAAAAAGCCTTTTCTAGAGACAGAGTACTCATTATTAACACAAGTTTTGAAGAAAATCGGGAGGAAGTACATCTAAGGATGAAATCAGAAGCAGTCTTGCGGATTATTTTAAACTATGCATGATGGATGCATTCTGCTCTGTCCTCATTTCAAACTGCACAGACTTTTCCCTGTGATAATCTATTCCAGATGAAGCAACTGATATTTCCAGTTTCAACCAAAGAGAAATGGAAAAAAGGGGGTAAATCCCCCCCCCCACAAACTGATAACTCTTTGGTATTTAATGATTAATCAGTATGAAACCTTCACTCAACATTTAACTTTCTCTTATTTACTGAGCTCTTTAATACAGAAGGGAAAGTAAATAAAAGGAAGAACGGCAATTCTTGATTTCTTGCCAGTTTACAGTATTAAAAAAAGAATCTGCGCCACGGGTTGGCAGGCAGCCACACTTACAGTAAGCTATCTACTGTTTCACCCTGCAGGAAGGACAAAGGATTCAGTGTGGGGCTGCTGGGTTTCTCTCTGTCAAATGCACCCTTCAAAACAGATCCCAGGAATATTAAAAACTGCATGCAATTAAGAGAATGTTTTTCATGATCTTTCTCGCTTTTGGGAGATGTTTTTAAAAACCCTAGAGCATTGTCGTTGTCGAGAAGGCACGGAAAGGAAACAGCAGTGCTACAGCCACAGCACTGACATTTTAACTTACTAAATCAAGTTACTCCAGCAGAAGTATAAGGTGCTGGGTTAAGCAGTTTGGTTCATATTTCTGTTTCCTCATGACACAAGTGTACATTACAGCTTCATCCCCTCTCCAGCTGCACATCATCCGCTTCCTGAAGGGCTTCCACAGGATTGTGCCACAGGGAAGCCCATCTTCTGAGGGCTTATTCCTAGGCTTCCTAGTGTACAGAGGTAGCTGTTTGCCAGCAGTGGGGAAATCTGAAAGAAGCACTGACTTCTGGGTATAACTCTCTTCTGGGGATGACTGCTTCATTCCACATGCATCATGCAATATTCCCAAATCTTGGTCACTCAAAACCATCTGAGCCACTGGCAGGAGGAAGGAGGAACAGAATGGGAGGAATTAAGGGCTGGGGAGAAAAGGAAAGACAGGGTAAAAAGCAGCAACAAGCAGGAATTAGAACAGGCTAGAGTTAATAGTAAGAGCCAAAAGGAAGTGAATGAAAGCATGACTGAAGAGGAAACAAGTCGTTAAAGGACAAAGAAAATCGCTAGTCCACATTATGAGGGAGAACACATGTGTAAATACAGAGAATATGGATGAGAGTTAAGGATCAACGATTATAAATAAGCACAGCTTTAGTGCTCCTTCCACTCTTAAAACAGAAATAAAAGGAGCACTGGTTCTACCTATGAGAAGCGAACATCCATGTGACCTGCCTTTGTTTTATTATGTAGCCTTTAAAATTCAGCGAATTTCCAACTATTCCACTCCTACCCTGCCCATATTATGTCTGGAGACATTCTGAATATCCCCATAAGCATCAGTACATTTTCCAAAACAATCCTGCTTTCAGAATAGTGTTATTTTCTTTTCTCCCAATTTCAGCATTTTTATCTGATTGTCACACTTCCATGCCCGATTCCCAAAAATTAAGTGGTAGGGTTTTTTTTATATTTGAATTTAATAGTATTCAATCTTTAAACTTCGGTATCATGATCTCTCTAGCCTAAAAAAGAATTTTCAACTTAAATAGGAAAGAATCGAGGAATTTTTAGAGTACATAAAACAAACAGCTTTTGCTTGCAGTCCTGGAAGGGCTGGAAAGAGTGATTTTCAAATCTTTGACAGTCTTCCCCATCACCACCCCCACCCCACCCCTCCTAGCTAAGAATGTAAAATTGCTCAGAGTATTGCAAGTCAGCAACAGCCTTGTTTAAATGAGCTTTGCGTCTTACTAAATGTCTCAGGTTAGATCCCAGTTCTGAAAGATACCAGCAAAGGTTGCAAAGATCTGAAAATCACTGTCTGACGTGCATCTTGCTGTGACAAGTATTAGATTTTTGGCAAGTTCAGGACAAGTACTAACTTACTTTTCACACCAAAAATCAGGGACGCTGATAGCAGAAGTGCAGACGCAAAGATAGAATCTGACAGATTGATACAGAGCTGGCAATCCCCTTTCTGTCTCCAACCTGCAGGTCACCCCTGGATGGTTTTAGGAAAACCACTTCCCCGTGTCTCCATTTCTGCATTCACGGAACTGAACTTTTGCTCCTCTGCTCTCATGGACTTTTCCAAGCAGGTTTCATAGGACCCAGCCGTCACTATTTTGTTTCCAGGGCTGGTTTTGCTTTCACAGACACAGTATCTACTACACATACATTAGAGCTGCTGCAGCTCCCCACCAGCAAGAGCACCACACACAGTGTCAAACAAAGTGCAAATTTGGTTAGCATGGAAACAAAACTGAACCAGCTTCCACAGCAGCAAAAATACTTGCTCTTGTACCAAATTCAAGGAAACCATTTTTGCTGGAAGTAGCACGCTTTTCAGAAGTTCCATAATGGTTGTGAAGCATAACTTCCACAGAAGGTTGGTTTTCAGCTCTCTAATCTTCATCTACACCATAACTTACAGCACAAGTTTTGATGTGTTTGCCTGCCCTTTTTATCTTTGGAAGAACTAAGAAGAATGACCGGCTTTAAAGAACAACTTACTCTCCCAAATGAAGTTATTGACAAGAAAATAGTAACTTTACATATGCAAAATTTTAGTTTAAAGGTAGTAATTGGCAAAAAAAAAACTGTACAGTGAGATAATGCTTTTCTAATGTACCACACAAATATTTTAACTTCAGGTACAAAATGCAGCAAGTGCTGGTGAGTTTCATAACAACATACTTGAGGAACAAAAAAAAAAAAAACAAAACCAAGCTAAAAAAAAATCTCTAAGCATTAAAAACATTTACTAATTTAATGATTTTTAAGCTTGATGGAAATGTTTCTGTATTTCAGTTTTAAAAGAGATAGAGGAGAGTAGGAGAGAAAGACAAAAGAAGAAATAAATACCTTCAAGATAAACACTTCCTACTTAAAAAAATATTTTAAACATAAATGAATCCTTTGATTGAAGGTTTTTGATTATTCTTAAAAAAAAAAAAAAATCAAACTTGCTGAAATGAAGCTGAGAACTTGCAAATACTAGCTCCAGTTCTGCAAAACACACGAACTCCCACTGACTTTAAGGAATGCAGAATTAGACTCACTATTTGCAAAAATACATTAACTTCAGCATTGGAAATACTTAGCCTCCCTAATCTGATTCCCCTCCCCAACAATTACAGAGCAATTACATGAGATAAGAACACATTTCTCAGCACCATTTTTACATATTCTGATAACCATGTCGAATTACAAATTTCCCTCACTGCTTAAATTAAAAAAAAAATAAAATAAATCGTGAAAATTTTTTTTTCTTTTTTCAATTATTCTGACACAGTGCTGAAGTGTCTCCTCCAAGGAACAAAGGAATTCATCTGAGTTCTGCTCCAAAACAGACTGAAAGTTAACAGCCCACTTCCAGCTGACTTCAGCACACCTCCCATCAGGCTGCCCAAGAACTGACCTGGGTAGCTTTGAGAAAGGAACTATACTTCAATCCATGGAAATGCATGAAATCCATTATTTTTTTACTCTTGTTGGTCTCCTCAAGGTTTAAGACTCTTTGAAATGCCATCAGCTATAGCAACAGATTCCTGTTTATACAAACAAATTACCTACAAAGTACACACTTAATCTTACCAGCATGCAATTTTGATTATCCTGCACCTCTCTTTCATACCAGTCCTTTGTCAACCGCATAAAAGTGAAACTTTTTTTTAAACAAACAAGAATGTTTCTGTTCTGTCAAATTTCAAATAGCCAGTGTCCCCAATGAACCCAGATTTTTACTCCTTAAAGAAATCCCACTTATACTGTGCTTCAAACATGGAATCTTTTATTTGTATTTCTTGAACTTGCAAAACTTTGTGGGGAGAAAAAGAAAGATTTTTTTTTTTTTTTAAATCCAGTAATCACTGTTTTCAGAATTCCCTACAGGTAGAAATGCTACAATTAATTAAAAAAAAAAAAAAGGAGCCGGAAAAAACTGGAAAAACATAAATAATTATGCATTATTATATTAGACAATTCAGCAATAATATGTATTTTTCTATTATAGAATAGTTGCAGTAATAGTCTATATAAATTATTATGAAACATGAGAAATGTTTTTGAAAATATTGACACTTCTAACTACCCTATTAACTATTTCAGTTAGATATTTTATGAAATGCCATTGATTTACATTTTTACATGTAAAATGTTTACATTTTTAGTTAAAAAATGCTCACTAGGTTCTGTCCCTCATTTGTTCTGTCATGTGCATCACTATGTTGCACAGAGGCTGCAGCAGCTATTCCAAAATATTTTAAAACTATTTAAAATCAGTAGGTTATCACCATTTCAATGCAATAACTTATTAGTACCTGATTGACCCACTTTTTTTTTCAGCATTAAAACCATAAATTAAATGGTCTGTTCCTTTACAACTGAAAGGTGAAAACTCACATAGTAATAATTCAGGGTTGGATGATCATGCCCCTGGCAGCAAGAACTGAGTGCAGAAGGGGGAAGCTGCAAAAATCTCTGGAATTACTGCAGCAGAGGACCCTACTGCCTTCCCAGGAACGCCAGCTCCTGGCAGCCCTGCTTTCTCTGCTCTCACCTGAATCTTGCTTCCTACCAGCATCCATATGCAGAAGCAAAAAATAAGAAAGGGCAAAACAACAACAACAAAAAAGCCCCCCCCAAAAAAAAAAAAAAATCAGCAGTGAAAGCATAAACTTCCAGCAACATTTTCAAAGCTTGCAGAGGAAGGGTGCCAAGCACACAGGCCAGACACTCAGCTCTGTTGCTGGCAGGGGGAACCTTGAAAACTGTTTGCAGTCACTTATTGACACTAATCCTTGCTTCTCCTTTCTGCCTCATCACAACTTTCAGAGCAGCATCTTCCTGCGCCTCCCACAGCTCCTTGCAGCTGTGGGACTCACAGGGGCTGCACAGCTCCCCTGGGTCAGCAGCCATATGCTTCATTTCTCTGGAAAGGCCCCTAAGAAAATACTGGCCTGAGCCATATTCCTGACCGACTGTCTTTGGCACAGAAACCAAAACATGCTATAAATGCATTCCTGCCCAAGCCGAGCGGACACTGTTCTGAGGAGGGCTGAGACGCTCCGACAGCTGCTGCCTGTCACTGACACTGACAGGGCCAAGGCCAAGGCCCGACAGGGACACAGGTGACAGACAGCACAGTGCCATGGGGGGACATCTCCTCCGGGATGCCAAGCGGGGCAGGCACCACAAACCCAGTGGGCACCATTTTCAGTCAGCACACTAGAGAAGGGTTGGGCAATAGCTCTGTCCTTCACTGGCACGTGGCTCCCTGTGCCAAGGGATGGCGGGCTCTCCTCAGGTACACAGGCCAACTCCCAAGGGCAGGACAACACCAAACACACAAGAACACTGCCCACTGCGTGCACTTTCTCCTGCCTCGCTCCAGGAGGGACACGCAGGGAGGGCCCGCCACCCAACAAAGGGTCAGCTGAGGTACGGATGGGACTAACCAAGTGAAAAAAAAAAAAAATTATCCAGTGTCACAGGGCTGCCTCAAGCACCCCTGCTGCCAAGAGAGATGTATTTCATCTTGGCCTTAAGCCAGCCTTGAGACATCCCGTTTCAGTTCCTGATACTTCAGGCATTTGGTCTCCCTACACCCACTTTACAGATATAAACACAGGCAGGAAAAAAAAAAAAAAA
>VZRH01003522.1:974966-986201 GCA_013397555.1 Urocynchramus pylzowi
TGAAAGAGAAAAAAAAAAAAAAAAAAAAAAAAAAAAAAAAAGAAATCATTCAGCTTGTGCAAACACCCAAGGCTCAAAATAAGGGAAATACAAGAAATTGCTTCAGCTGGGAACCAGGGACGACATGAAGCCTTCGCTGCACGGGCCACTCTGATGCTGAAGGAATTCAAGCACATGCACTACACACTCCAAAGGGACAGCAGCTCCTCCCTTGCACACAGCATTTTGTCTGTTATTTATTAGAAGAAAGAGCTATTTGATCACACAAACTGGGAACTAATACATGTAATTCTAGCTGTTGAAAAAAAATCTGAATGCTGCAGTATGCATACATGCATCTACCCTCACACAGTGACACTGAATAGATACATATAGATACATATGTATGTATGTAAATAATAGGGTAGTTCATTTCACTTCATAAACACAAATAATAAACTACTCACAAAAAGAGGTAAAAAGTGATCATCATTATATCCTTCAGCACATTTCTAGTCTCTCATTAGACTGCAGGTACAAGTTAAGCTGGCACATCATTAAATGAACATGGGGGATAAAGAGGGAAGCCCCAAGGTTGCAAGACAAATACAAGTGGTAACTCCCACAACACCATAGGCAGAGAAAATCGTTATTTAGCAAACCAGACACTGTTTAACAGGTCCAGTAAACACACAATTGGCAAATTTCTTCCCTTCCTCTGAAAGGCATAATGCAAATTAATTGCAGCATGCAAAATCACAGTTCTAATTTAGCAACATTCTTTCCAGTGCTTGAGAAATAAATGCAAAAACAGTAGGGACTGTCAGTGGGCTAACTGAACAATTTCACAAGTAAAGGGAATATTTTACATGTCAATGGGACTTTTAAAACTGCTGACTGTTTCCTGAAGGAGTCTCAGATCTTGTGTGTCATTTATGGCATTTTGAGCTTGATTTTTAAAAGTGAGTTTTAGTTTCACCTCTGAATAAATTCAGCAACAACACAGAAGTTCATTACTGTGAACTGTGCTTCAAGTTAATCAACAAATATAGGCATCTTAATTCTCTACCACATAAGAATCTATATCAAATAATTGTCTTTATGGTCCTGGATTTTTGCAGTATTGTATTTCCTGCAAGTAATAAAATGTCTATGAGTGTTTTTGAATTCCCCGTTCAAGTGCAAATTGATTAAGAGTGCTTCCTCTTAAGGAGTTAACACTATTTTTAATCCAGTGATAGATTTGATAATAATTTTATCAAAATTATTATTATTACTCCTATTACTTCTAATCTGCTGTTTTGCAGGGTGTATAACATGTTTAAATGATGCTTAATTTTGCTCAGGCTCTGAGACTGCATTCCTGATAGCTCCTTCGGTTCTTCACCACTATGCATGCTGCACTGAGCAGCCCTGTCCCTCGCTGACTTGAGAAAGCATGTTTCCAGAATATGTTATTCAAATCCTGAATCATTTGGGTTCGAAATCACAACTTTCTCTAAAGTCAGCATTTGGCTTCTTTTGAGGTGACTGTTCCAAACAGAACATTTTTGGATGGCCTTAGACATTCTTGTTTGAACTCAACTACGCACATCAGATTTAGATCAGGAATGCAAACCTGCTGAAGACAAACAAAAACAAGAAAACCCTTGGAAGGTATGACAAGTAAAATATACCAACAAACAGCAATGTAAGTCTTCAGGGCTTGTTAATTTCCAGTTCTTACTTTTGTCCTCCGCTACAGCCACTTGCTAAGTCAAAAATGCATGAGGGCAGATGGAGGCTCTGCTGAACACCCTGCAGCCCCAAGCCACAGCCAGCTATTAATGCTATTTCATCACCATTTTACATTTCTGCTTTTTCACCAGTGCTACAGTGCCAATGGGCCTAGAAAACATTCAGTACAACCAGCTATTACACCCCAAGACAACTCTTTGTGGCGGTTTCCTCTCCAGCCAACCTTGAGGGAAAGGGTCTGGAGTCCACAGCCAGCTCCATCACCCAGCTTTTCTTATCTCCAGCCTCTGCAGAGATGGGACATCTTGAGAGGAGCAGGGAGGCTGCACGGCCTCACTATGCACCACCTTCTCCACTCCTTTCTCAGCAGATACTGTTGAGTACTACAAATATTGATACTGTTGCAAGCGTTAATGTCTCCCTTGCCAGAGATCTTTAATAGACAGGCTCATTTTCAATAGCAATACCTCCCCTTCCAATGTTGTCAGTAACTTGGACAAACCTACAGCTTCTGGTCTTCATTCTGATCATAAACAAGTTAGATAAATATCTATTTAATCTTTCTGAGATACATGTAAATGGGAAATCTCTGACCTAAACACCACCATTTATATGTTCATATCAACTTACTTCACTGCTGTACACCTCTGAGCGCTGGAAAACTCTACCTTCATTTAATGTGCAGCTGAATAAGGGGCAACACCAGAAAAAACAGAAATAGGGATAGGTGCTCATTCTGGGGCACCTCCTTCACTTAGAAGGATCCAAACCTGAAAGCTGGTGCAGGCGTGCAAAGACTCAATCCGTGGAGGTGCATTTCCTGTGGGGAAACCAGAGCACACTGTTTCCTGAGGCTGGAACAACCCGAGCACACAGCTGGGACCCCTCTTCCCTCCCTTTCTGACAGAGAGGAAAGCCAGCCATGATACCACCCTCTTCCCAGAGAGCCACTCTGGCACAGGGCAGGCACAGGGACGGGGCTGAGGAGGAGCAGGCTCCATTCCTGCCATTCATTTCTTACCCTGCCCAGACATTTCAGGACAACCTACTCCACTCCAGAGGGACCCCCTTTTTGGCCAGATCCTCCCAGCTGGCCTCTCTAACCCAACACTGCTCCCATGCTCTCCCCACAGTACAGACAGCTGGCCACCCTTAACTATCCATCAAAGCACAGGCTCTGCTGGCAGCCCTTCCTCCTCTCCTTCCAGGTCTTCCTCAGGAACAGGCAGGCTAGACCCAAGCATCCTTGCTGCAGGGAGCTGCCTGCAGATGGATTGCCTGCAAGCCAGACTCCTCTGCCCCAGTCCCACATATCACCAGGCTTTTCTCTTTAGATTCTAAGCAGTACCAAGGTAAATTTTATGCTAAGAATTATTTATAGACTTCCCGCAAGTGACTGCCCACAGCTTTGATGAACACAAGACAATAACTCAGTTCATCTTCCATTTGTAACCGTGCAAGCAATAAATGTTTCTATCAACAAACATTTGAGCAAACAACTGATTCAGATTGTTCCAAGCACCTCAGGCTAGAAAAATAATATTCAAAAGAGTTTATATGCTAGCTTGCTCCTCCCCACCACCATTTCCCTCTGAGCAAGCATTTCTGATGAAAAAAAAATTAAAATTAAATGTTTACTTGTAGAGAATTTAAACTAAAATTTGTCAACATAAATCCAAGAGCATTTGGTGTTTGCACAATACGTATTTTCAGTGCCTACCTATGCAAACACTGAAACAGTAAAAACAGAGCTACAGTATAAAACTACCTAAATTTAGTAACACTTAATTCCTTACATCCTGGAGCCTCAGATGCCACAGAGGTTTGCTTCAGCATAGGGAAAACCTGCAGGCTGATATGGGGATGCTTTCATGAACCCAGCAAAGGGGAAGAGTTGCTATTTGTTTTTGGAATATACAAATATCATTAAGAGCCAAAAAAAAGTGCTGATATTTTAGAGTAATGTCTTTTTATTACAACTCAAAAACCGTCAAGAAATCTTGCCACAGAAACTGGTGGTGTTTGCTTTCATACTACCTATGATCACTGTCCTGCAGGGGTACAGTAAAACTGCTCTTTCAAGATATAATCCCAAATATCACTAAATATGGAGAACAAATTCCTGAGAAAACAAACCCTTACCACATCAGCATTCTATAATATTAGGAAACTATTTGCATCATGCGGCTTGTGCTAAAATACTTAATGATCTCATCCTTACCATAACAAATTATCTGCCAGAAAAAGACCTTGAAGGTCAACACTGGCAACAATTAAAAAGTAATGAAAAACATTCATCCCTTAGGCAGATTTACAATTTCTAAGTTTGAAGCAATGTGCTGTATATTTTATTAGCTATCCCTTGTTTAATTATTCATTGGAGCTCCTCTTATGCTCCATAGAGCAACCTCACATTGCTAAGATTTCCATTTGAATGCTATTACCGATTCAAGGACAAATCTCGTTTAAACTTTAGCTTTTGTTTTTATTTTCCAAAACATAAATTATGTTCAAAAATTAATGGGTCTGTCATACTTGCTATTTTTAATTCTGTTCACATTAGCTTCAACCTCGGACTCTACACATCATCTCTCCAGCAACTGTATTTTGAGTGTCCGCATTCATCTGCTCCAGTATTCCTACAAAACCACACAAGTTTTCAACCAACTGCATCCTTCCCTTGGCCAGCAGGAGTAATTTTTATTCCTGTCTCATTTGCAGCAGCAGCTCACTCAAGCACAGTATTTCAGTATTTTCTTAAAGAAACTCACCGAGTTCAAGCAAGGCAATAGCACCATGAAATAACTTCTGTGCTTTAATTGCCATTTAATTACACTTCCTGGATTTCCTAGCAAGTAAATAAAATCTTTCTCAAGGTTTACCAGAGAAATAAGGAGCTGTACAAACAGGGCAGACTAAGATTGGCATAATCTGCAGTTCTTAACTTATCCTTCATTGGGGCCATACACATTTATGCCCTGCTGGGGATCCACAACACACGCAGGGGAAATTAGCTAGAAGAGCTTTTTGAGTAAGGGAGGAAAAGCCCCTTTACTGTTCTGTGATCAGCAACTTGAGATAGGTTCCCCATTTAAAATTTCATTAGTAGAAATATGTATGTGTACTGTACTGAAATGGTGAAAGGAAAAAGGGAATAAAGTAGAACAGAATAACAGACCTGCAATCGTTTGATACATGCTCTATATAAAATCATTCTGCTAGAATAAAGAAATGAAAATTGATGTTAACCCTTTTTTTTGCCCCTCCCCTTCTTCTTACAAAAATATACCCACTTCCTGAGTTAAACTTACAAATAATACCATGGTTTATAAAAATTGAAAAAAAGCTGCCATTATGAGGGAGAAGGAGCAGTAATACAATAAAGAAAAGGCTAAGCACTAAAATATATACTCATTTTAAACTACTTCAAATTCCACATGAATAAAAATAACAATGAGCATGTATTTCCATACAGTGAATAGTCAAACTCTATTTAATGCTCTAAAAAAGTATCTTTATTTAAATAATTCAATTTGGTATAATTAAACCAAAAAAGACAACACAGATCTCTAATACTCCTTGGTGAGAGCAAAAGTATACTTTGAGCAGCAAAAAAACCTGAAATTTGTTGTGCAAGGCAAACTTTACCCTACCCCCGCAGGCTTGGTTTCATGACACTGTCAGTATCACCAGGAAAGTGAGTTGTTTACATAATGGGGAAAGTTATTTACAAGCATTACTACATTCGTATTATATAAATAAAGGTGGCAGCAAAACCCACCTTAACCCACTCCAAACCAATTCCCAAGATCAGATAAATTTTAATTTTATGAAATCCTAAAATTTGTCTTGGATGGAAAACAGAAGTTGCATAGTTGCCTTAAAACTTCATTTGCTGAGTTCAGGGGAGTGAAGTGGCAGGAGGGAGGTACACTGCCCATGAGCCCTTGTAAGGAATGGGCCACAAAGGGGCTGCTACCTCATCTCACTCCTGCCAGGAAGACAGACAGAAATATTTTAAACATACACACACACCTCAACATAGAATATCATGTGTAAATAATCACATTTTTGTATCCAAAATTTCCTCTTGATTAAAAAGACAGAGAAACTTGAGACCTATGATCAGCAGGAAACTTCTGCACATATATTTTGCTTTACCAGTGGGGAATACACTTCTGCAGTGTGTTTCAGATGCAGGTCATGTGAAAATTTTGCAGAGAAAGTCTCTTAAAGCCTTTCTGATAAGACCAGAAAATCTGGACAGACCAGTTCCTTGTTGGTCTAATTAAAAGGCCATTAGGACATTGATCCAGAAGTGAAATCTGAAGGAACACACAGAGTCTTAACTGAAGGTGACAATAAGGGACACCATTCACCAAGGTCATATTTGCCCAAGAGTCCTCTTATATTCCTCCCTCATGTGGTGGAGGACACAGGCTCTTCCTGAGGGCAACTCTCAGCCACCAGTGAACAGGAAAAAGGAGAAAGACCAAAATCCATAGACACGGACAGGAACAAAATGAAAATTTCTGGGAAACAGAACACAGAATAAATATGGATTCCACTTCAGCAACCTTTATGCTAAGTTACCCAGAGTCATTAGCAACCTCCTATATCTCTCTTGCCCACTTAAATCAAACCATGTTGGACTCCACCATAAAAAATTAACATGGACCTTTATTCAAATATAAACAACACCTTGCATGCCCAAACCACATACCCCTTATTTGTCTCCAGAACTTCCACCTCCTCCAGAAGTGAGCGCCAGGAACAACTCCAGCCATTTCAGACATTTTCAAGCACCTCCCACACATCTGCAGAAGTCAATAATGCCCACAAACCCAAGCCCACCAGCCGGGCTGATGTCCCCATGGACACCAAGGTTGAGGAGGGCTGGTCACGACTGCTGCCCAAACACCTTTAGCATGTCATTGGGAATTCCCAGTATCAACCTGCTACTAAGTAAACACAATTTACTTCTAGATTTCCCTACAACAGTATTAAGCAGCAGCCAGATGAAAATGGAAGCAGAAAACTGCTATCCATTATGAGACATTTTTAACATATCTGCCTTCTTTCTCTAAACAGATCCATCAGACTTAAAGAGTCATAGAATGTTAAGGGTTGGAATGGACCTTAAAGATCATCTAGTCCCAATCCCCCATGCCATGGGACACCTCCCACTACACTAGGTTTCTCAAGGCCTTATCCAGCCTGGCTTTGAACACTGCCAGGGTTGGAGGTACCCACAATGTCCCTAGGCAACCTGTTCCAACGCCTCAGAGTAAAGAATTTCTTCGTAATACCTAACCTAAATTTCTCCTCTTTCAGTTTGTACCCATTACTCCTCGTGCTATCACTATGGTTCCTGACAAAAATTCCTCTTTGGAATACATGCTAAGGATGCTATCCCAAGCTCCTGGGACAAAACATCACTTGACAGCAGTCAAAACTTCCTTATTTTAACCCAATCTGCCTAATTTTCCTAATATGTTAGCATGAGCCATTTAGCACTCCAAGGCTGGTCATAAAAACCAGGAAAATACCTACCAGCTCAGGTGCACAGGAACACTAATACCAAGAAGGCTACTGACAATAAACATATTTCTGTTTTTAAGCACTTATAAGCAATACACTTTTAATTTCTTGTCAGGTTTAGCTGCTGAATACTTAAGTTATATTTGCATGCCAGGCAACAGTACTTTTTAAGAAAGAGATGTTCTGGGAGTCTGTGTATTAACCACAGTTCTAAACGAATAAACTCTGAAAAATGACAGATTAGATATGTAAAATATGTCCATCTAAAAACTGTTTTAAAACTTATAATGGAGATTCCACAAAACTGTATGAACATGGAGAAAACCCACTGTCACCTGCATAAGCCAGTAGTAAGAGCTTTTCATAATAAGACTTTCAGAAATAAAGTGAGGAGTTGATTTTATCTGGTACACCACAGTAATTTGCTGTGCAGCTTCATGAAACTGCTACAAATAGCATTACAGCCAAAACCCAATTGTTGCTGAAATGCATTCAGTAAAATGGAAAATACAGAGAAATACAACACAGTAATCGTCTCTCAACCCACATTACATACTGTGTTTCTAAATTATATAGTATTATATTTTCAAGTTTTTAATACAGTTTCCCACTGAGGAATTGATAACACAGGAGACATGCTTTGACCTTTTCCCTCTGAATATCCAAATAATATACCACATAGGTTTATAAACCAAATAACTCTCCAGCCTTTTATTAGATCCCAAGGGATAAAATCTGCTTTAAAAAACCACCGCATGTAGCAATGCACAAAAGAGCTAATGCAAAGTGCTTTCTTTGCTGTGCTATTTCTCACCTGCATCACAATTTCTCCTGAACAGCTGCAATTGCAGTTTATGAGTTTACATGTATTGGAAAGCCAAAAATTGGACTTCTAGCACTTGAAAATCTGCACTGAACACCCCAATGCAATCACTGCCAATAGAAACCATGATCCTGCTCACCCACCAATTCCTACTTAATGGATTCAACACAGCACTGCCATCTCTTTAAAGGCTTGACCCAAGCAATGGATGAAATAACTTATCAAGCTTTCCTAGTCCCCAGATATTGCAGAAAGTATTTAATGTACGTGTTCCAAATCTAGCAGGACGTTAAAAAACCACACAGCCACCAGATAAGTAATTTGTGGGGCAGCTCAATCAAAAAGTTAGGCTGATCCTTTAAAAGAGGCCTTTCAGGGATTTTGATTTGATAATGTTTGTATCTCTACAATTAATCACAAAATAATGAAGGATTCAAGCCATCACAGTCAGGCATTGGGAGTGTGAAAAGATGCATGCTGTGCATGACAAGAAACAAAGTGCCAGAACAACTAAGGAAAAAAGCGTAATATGAAACAGTTGATGTAAGTTAGAGACAGTGGAAGCTTTCAACCTGCAGCAGCCTTTTTTATGTGGCCAGTCCCACTGATTTTAATGGGGCCACTGCTGCAAGCAAGAAAGTTCCATGCAGGAACCTGTCTGCCAGACCATGCATCAAGCAACACGTCAGGAGAAGCTGTCAGGACTCTAACTGATGCAAGATCAAATCCTCCCTCTAAAGACACAATTCTGTCTGCTTCTGAAACTTCAAGCAGATGCTATTTCAGAAAATGTGAGTTCTAATTCCCCATTAAATCCAGAGTTGATTTGACTTTTGGAGGGGGCTTGGGGCTTCATTTGGGTTTTGGTTGGGTTTTTTTCTCTATGTGACATATATCTTAAATGTACTGCTCTGGAAAGAGGCGAAACATCTGCTGACACAAGATCTATTTACAAGCATAATTTTAGAACTCAATTCCAGTTTCATTCCAGATCAGTATATCACACTGGTTTGCAAAATCCAAATTAACAAGTGGCACAATGAACAGTTAATGTCAATTCTGAGCTGCTTCTTCTAACAAGACCAATATTTCAATGAAGTTTCCAAACACATAACAAAACTTTATCCCAAAAAGAAATAAAATATTAATATATTGTTTATCTTCTGTTTCAAATTTCTCAGTTTTTGACAAATGGAATTGTAAGCTGAAATATTCCTGGAGCCTGTCCAACACAGATAGCTGATATTGTTAGATCTTTTCAAATTTAGTGCATTATTCCACATTAAATCTACCTTGACCATACACAGAATGATTTTCCCCTCCTCCCTCCACACACAAGTTGTTCCTCAGCATTTCTTCAAGGCAAAATTCATGGTCCCGATGAATTAGGAGTTTTAATTCCCCCAACCATCAGCAACAGGTATAATACTGGCCCTATGGAAAGTGAGTGGGAACGGTCATCAACTCTCGCAAGGGCAGATTTCGTCCTCCTGATAGATTTTCCTCCTTAGCAATTCAAATGGTAAGAAGTTCTTTGGGTTTTTTTAAGGAGCTGCATTACCACATCCCAATGAGATAAAAATATATAGTTCTTTAACTTTTTACCCAATCTTCTTCAAGAACTATCAAAACCAAAGTATTAATTGACATCTTTTCCTCAACAACAAAACACTTGCCTTTTTCTGCTCGTCCAAGGAAAATTTTACCAACATATGTCCATTTAATATCACTCAACAATGTCTAAAATGGTTCTACTGCTATTATTATTTAAATAATCAAAAAGGCTTAGTAAGAGAGCTGAGGAAGTCATTTAGCACAAGATTTTATTCCAGAAAATACAGAGAAACTGAAGCACCTACTGATGCAGAGCTAAAATTGCTTTATTATAAGTTTCATGAATTATTACAAACACAAATATGAAAAAAAGGCATTAAATTTATTTTAAAAAAAAAGAAACAAAGTTCAATATGGGTGGGACCTTCCTATCTAATATTGAAGAAAATCAGGAAGCAGCAAGCATCTTACTGGTACATGACATGAATGGACATCCAAGGGAGCACGCACCTATGGGGAAATACTGACACGACTCTACCCCTTCTCCTCCTGCCATAAACATTAAATAAAACCCCTTTCTCCAATTCCTGAAACATGACAAAGGAAAAAACTAGTTGCCAGCAACTAGCAAAACCGTTGTCATGAACACTTTTATTTTTAATGTGAGCACAGACTTTTCTGGGATTAATTCAGCTCTGGAAAAGCTCATTTACTGCTCAGATAATTTCAGCTCCTATGGACCCTGACATGTGAATAAATGCTCCCCTGAGTACTCTGGTTCAGCTTACCTACATAATGCTGTTCATTTGACCAAAGATACTTTTTCCTCTTACAGTATGAAGAATACCCTTCTGTGGTTACAGGGCTGGGGGCAGGGAGGGTAGAGGGACTTTTGCTAGAAGGTTATCTATTACTGTTACTAAAGCACTTTCTAAAAATACGGTATTTTTTAAACTTACCAGCTATTTATACTCTAGCTGTACATTGTGTTTGAATCTCAACTCAGAATATTTTTTCAAGTGTGTCATTTACATTTCCTAGAAAGCATATCAACTGTTTGCAAAGCTCATAATGACTCCCTTAAATTTCTATTCTGGTATCATAATATACTTCAACTAGTTTGCACTCTAACTTATCAGCAAGACCTTTCAGGTATATTTCCAAAAGTCACAGTTTACAAAGTAACTAAATTTTATTAGCTAAAAATTCAGCTTTTAGTTTCATGTCTCCATTTTCCTTTATATAATGCATCTAACCCAGAGAGAGGGCAGGCTGTTCAGGCTCACCACTGAAGCATGGAATGAGGATAATATGCTGCTTCCTTGTACTTCCGTTCTGATTCCGGCTATCAGGCTTTACCCCTGCCTTCTGAACTATGAACCCTGGTGAGTTGGACCTACCTGCTGGGCTTGGCTAACTGAGAAACTCACAGCAGCATAGAGAGAGAGTCACTCTGCAGAGCATCCAGCACTGACAGAAGCTGCAGAAAAATAAACTGAAGCCCAAATACAGCATCTTCCAATTTCTCAATTTCACTGGTGTCTGTCAGTAGATTTTCAATAGGCTTCCTATCATCTTTTTTTTTTTTTTTTTCCTTCCCC